>CABFVX010003333.1:8378-30407 GCA_902151425.1 Timema shepardi
GATCTAAGGCTCATACGCTCACATTTTAATTACAAGGATAGACTAAGGTGTTTTAAGAAAAAAAACTCCAACAGAAAATGAAAGTGAAGAAAGGTAGTCCTATAAAAATAGAATGGTAAGCAATAGTAAAACAAATTGAAAATATTAAAACTATATCAAAACAAGGCATGAAGAACAGAATATGACAGTTACAAAAGATGACTTGGCGTATGAATATATGAAAGAAGTTGTGTTCTGCGGGTAACACTCTCAATAGATACTAATACATAATATATCCTCTAAAGTGTTCTTCCTTCCTTGTGTTCATCCCGCAACGCAAGATGACCGGAGAGGGCTGATACAGTAACATTTGTCCGAGTGTTGACTGTTGGTTGATTCGAGGAAGTTGACACGAGCCCCGAGGAGTGTCGGTCAAGTGAGGTAGAGGAATGAGAGGTGTGATGTTCGTCTCACAGGCGCCACGTCACGCTGCAAGGAACACGCACGCAACATTCACTACGAGCGTCTGGAGGGAGTCACACACTTTGGAGCCACGGGAAAACAAATGTACAGTCACATTTTCATAACAACGACCTTTTAGATTATACAAACACAGGTAATGTTACTCGCTCCGGTGGCCGCTTGGTTACACTTGCAGTAGAATAGACTGTACCGAGGGTGTTTTTTCCAAAATGGCTTTCCACTCTCTCTCCATGCAAGCGCGGGTACACTTCCTATACATTTGGCTTCCTAATTCCTAAAACCAATAGTGTAGTTAGTATACAAGAAAGGGTAGTAAAATGCAGTGCTAAGAAAAAGTATCGTTACTCTATTGGTTGATATGAGCCCAGATCCATCCGCGGTCAGACAGTCTCTACAGTGCACTATATCTCCTGGTATGGGTAGTTGTTACTTTCATTGATCTGTCAGCGTTACTTACATGAATGTGGCAGTAATATGACCGACACTAGTAATAACTAGGGAAGGATTTATAGGCACTAGATTTTTTTAAAGCAGGCAAATAGGCATTATAAAGTAAAAAAAACAATAAATAGGCACTTAAAAAGAAAAAAATAGGTACATAACTAGGCATAGTAATGAAAAAAAAGGCACTAAAAAATCAAGATTTGTATTATTTATTCTTAAAATCCAGCATACACTTTCTATAAACACAAATTAATTACTATTAGAGTTAATTACCAAATTCTTCTCAAGACTTTCAGGTGTAATTTTTTTTCTGTTGTCCGACAAAATGTTTCTATACTGTGAGAAACTTCTCTCTTCCAAAGAATATTTGCAGCTACCATCGCAGAGCATAAGTCAACAGAAAATTGCTCTTGGGTTTCATCGGCATCATTAACTTTGGGAAAAAATGAGATCCCGTTTTTTTTTCTGGAATTCTTCGTATGTATTGCAGTATTTTTGTGTTGTTCTAGGTTATACATCTTCTCGCTTTTTACCTAAATACTATAAATGGAAATTTTCATCCAATAATATAAGTGAATTTGACAAATTAACAAAGCATCACCTAACACAAGAACTGAGATTTGGGGGGGGGGGGGTGCGGGGGGGNCGGGGGGGTTGTAAGATAGTTGTGTTACGTTTTGTTAAATATTTCCACTTTGTCGTTGAAATCCTTCAATAAGAAATGAAACTTAGTTTGAACGATAGCAAATAATTGTGGTTCATTTTTAAACAGTAGACAAAATATTTAATAAAAACCTCAACTTTCAATATTAGTTATTTCATTTCCCCTTTTGAAAAGGTAACTTACCTATTTGGAACATGCCTGACAAAAAAATATGTTGCCATCCGCTGTGAAATTCCTATCACCATCAATCCTCTGTTTGAATAATACACTTTTACACGATTTACCTTTAGGCATTTTCTACTAGTTCAATAATTTACACCGAGTCCAATACGAAGAAATATTAATGAACAGATGTGCACATCTAACAACAGCGTAATATACACAACCACTGAATGAACCGACACTGATGTGTAGAAATGGGCGATATATCACTGACTGTGATCTTTTCACCGATACCATATGGTCACCACTATCCCAGTGACTCGATCTCAAAAGTATCGGTGATTGAGATATAAGTATCAGATGGCAACAGTTATTCGAGCTACGGAGCTAGTATTGCTTCTTCTAGACACTCGAGTAAATACTCGCTTCACGGCCCTTGTTATTCTTTATTTTTTATTTTCTACCAGCTAATTGAGACTCGACTCTATTGACTGGCATGTTTTACGTGTGATTTCTATTAAAAACACTTGATCTCGTAGAGCTCATTTTTCAAAAACGGTATCGGACTGCTACGTAAAAATGACTTCAATGGTTTAAATATTTCATTCACATGCGTTTTCAATACAAAATATTTGTTGCAAAGCACAAAATCTAAAAACTTGCTTAGTAAGCCAATCACATTTCGGATTATTTTTAAAAGTAGACTACGAAAAAAAAACCTTTTGTTCAGCAATCCTATCCTCAAAATCGCTAATAATAAATTTTAAAAATAAGTAACAAAATATATAAATAAACCTTAATATTTACTATGCGTTGATGATCCTAATCATCCTATAGTCTAATCTAAAGTTTATTTGCTTCTAATATATGTATAATTCATCTACTATTAGATGTACGGTATTTAAAATAAAATAACACTACAATAATATAGTATATAACCTGCATTCCAAACAACATTTTCTAAACCAATCGCCATTATGTTATGTTATTTTTAATGACACATGAATTTTAATTGTAGTAAAACATCACTAAATAAATTACACAATTACAATTACTAGAGTTTCTCATAGTTCCTCAAATAAGTTTTAATATTGGTATTCAAGTTTAAAATAATGTTTGTTGTACCACTAATTTCGGCCATATTACATAACATTTCACTATAAAACATTAAATAACATCTTATGCTTTCTCTTTTTATCAACTATATGAAACATCTTAAAACGCATACTTTTGTATTGACTGTACATTAGTCAGGCAACATGAAATCCAGATCAGTGGCGGCTCATAGCTAAAATTAGTGGGGGTACTGCTCCAGAAAATTGTTAGCCTTTGCTTTAAAATTGTGTAAAAGGAAAAAAAAACATGTATAAAAAGAAAATGTATTCATGAACTTGATCAAATCATAACAAAATAAAACCAAACTGTTCTACTTACTTTAACTTAAATTGTTACTTGATCTATTCATTTAAAAATAAAATCCATTATTCTTGTTTTAATTTGCGCAAAAAGTTTAATAATTTTCTCCTTGATCTCTGGATGACAAATGAGGAAATTTTTCTCCATTGAAAGTACTTCAAGCGCATTTAGTCTTTCCGAATTCATAGTGCTTCTTAATTTATTTATTTTTATTATTTTCAATGTTGAAAAGCAGCGCTCCGCCTCTGATGTAGTCATGAGAATTGTCAAGAGGATTTTTATCAGTTTCGTAATTTCACTAAAAACATCATCTAGATTATTTTCCAAGATAAATTTCAGCAGCTCAAATTAATTTACAATATTCATGAATATCAGTCCTACAATATAATACTTTTAGTTCAGTTTCAAGCTTTTCTTTGTCAATCATGGGATAAGCTTCAGTGGTGAGTACTATCTCTTTTGTGGGATGTTCATTCTTAAATCTAGTGAAGTAATTCTTTATGAGCATTTTAGCAGCTATTAAGTGTTTAGTGGAAGAATATCTGTCCATTATATCAGCACATATATAGTCACACACTTCCTTAGTTACAGTCACAGAACTTATTTCTTGGGGATGCAAGGCCATGGTTAAAGTTTTCTGTTAAAATAAAAGAACGGAAAAAAATGAATCTAATAGAATTTCTGGAAGAAGAATAATAATCTAATTCTACTTTCTTCCACACTTTATCACATTCAATAATACGGTACACTATTTTTAAGCACAACACACGTAGAGTAAAAAAAACCTTCCTTCCACCATCACGTCAGAGTCGGCACTGCTAGAGTAACAGTGCTCTCTCTACCTGGCAGTCCCGCCTTCCTACCCACCCCCTCTTATGTGCGCATGCGCACAACAGTCAAACACCACGTCGCTGTCACTGTGAAGCGCACAGTTCCATAAAAAGATTTTTGTATCTTTTTCATAAACTGGGGGATGGCTACTGAAGTACTGACATTAAGCTTAAGGAATATATATTGTACTACAGAAACTAAAAAAAGAATTAAAAAAAAGGACTCATTATAGTAAATGTTATCGATAATATCACGTGGAAATAGGGGGTGCTGCAGTTTCGCAGTGCCTATACACGAGCCACCACTGATCCAGATAAAACCTGAAGATAGGTAGCTGTATGTCAATTGTCAATGTCAGTGTCAACAGAAAGAATTTATGTTAGGCCTTTAAGTATCGAATTAAATTGCAATTCGCCAAACACGCGAGTAAGTTTCCTTCCAAACGATACTCATGGGACTATTCGAGTAAATACTAAATACCTAGTACTCAGAAATACTCCATACTCGATTGTGCTTGCCTACTCGGACAGCAGCTAAATACTAGCTTTTACCGTGGTTGGAGAGTGAAAAAATATCGGTCCATCAAGACACTGTGAATACCAGTCACAGTGAAAAATCACTGGTATAAATCGCCGATATTTTAAAATCACAGTCACTGTATTCACTGATATCGTAAAATCACTGTTTCGCCCATCTCTACTGCTGTGCGCTAGAAGAAAATCTTCGTCGCCAGTCTGACCAGTCTGACCAGTCTGAGCCTATCGGACCGCTGGGCACATGGGTTATTCCTACCTATTACGTGTATACGCTTGGAGTAACCTATGAAGTGAAGGAAGGGGGGCAGGGGGGGGGCAGCCACAAGTATATCGAAAGAAAAAAAAGAGTATGGGAGGAAAAATAGGCACTATAAACAGAAATACGCATTTAATGGCACTATAAAAGTTATCACATTATCTTCGCAATCATTGAAAATAAACGTTTACCTCAAAAGCCTATTTTTCAAAGCATAGAAATAAAAAAGGAATTTAGGGCAAAATCCGCCCCCTAGTCCTTGTGATGAATGGAGTGAAGGTGTCGCTTGTAGGGGGGTCAGTCGGTGGCTTGGCAGACTGATCTGCGATAAATAGTACCTTCTGGCTCAGTGAGGAAAGCAACGGGAAACTACCCCTCTCCTCATTTCCCTAGTACTCCTCATCAGTGCTGTCTAGGCTTTCAACCGACTGTGGAACTGGGGAGGATCCAACCAGCCTTGGGGTGGAGCACTATCCATAAATAGATACAATATCCATTAAACGTGACATCTGCAACTCACTTGGCTTGACGTATGATTACCTGAACGTGGATCTAGCGACTTTTACAAATATCAAGGTTATTTCTATAAAAATTGAACTTAAAGGCCGCTTACCCACCAGTTCAAAACCAACACCGAACAAAACATTTTGTTCGAGAAGGAAAATTCCGCTTCGGTGGCCACGTGATCTAACGTGATACTCTCGTGTTGGACTAGACTGCCGGGGAGATTGGTGTTCAATCCCGGTCAGGTGCACTGAGGAAGGTTTTCCATGCAAATGCGGGTGCACGTATTCTCATATAAACCTTCCTAATCCATTAACATCAGTATATTTAGTACATAGGCATATAACCCAAACGGGTAGTAAGACGCGGTGCTAAATACTAATACTAATAATAATGATAATAACTGTCTGGCACAGCCAGGCTGTACAGTCTTAGCTACGATCAATCTAAAAAGGAGTATTACAATGGACACAATTGCACCAACTACCAATACGACTTCAGACTGCTTGCTTTTCATCATCCCGTAATTTTACCATAAAGCCGGAGATATTACTAGATCATAAATTGTATGAGAAGAAAACTCACGTTTATTCGCAGCCTCTTCTACAAGTAAAATATGACAAAGGGACGAAGAGGTAACTAAATCCATGTCTTCCTTGCCCGCCGCCATGTTGGCTACTGGAAGAAACTTTGTTTTGTCTGATGATAATACACAGCATCGAACACTTGTTTGAGACAGTTGTCTGAAACAGTTAGTTCCAAACCGATTGTTTTGAGCGGTGGGTAAGCTGCCAGTCTCCGAAGAATCAACTGAGCATCGATCCAGGTCATGGGAGGGGGGGGGGAGAGGGGGTCAATTAGTTATCAATACTAGTTGCTTGAAGGTCATTTACCTTTTACAAGTTTTACACAGATAGTACCAAACAAAAGAGAGCCCAAGGGCCTACACATTCTGTGGGACAGCCTTGTTCATAACTTAGTTTAAAAATATGTTAGGGGATTGCCAGGCCTCCACCGTGGTTCGGATTCCACGTTAAACTGTAGGTCCTCCATTTCATCTCACAATCACCCTACCATTATAAATTAGCGTAAGTGCGTATAACCCGAACGGGTAGTAAGACGCGGTGCTAATAATAATAATAATAAATATGTTAGGTTATTATCTAGGCTAATATATTATGGAATAATGATAATACCACCAGGGTTGATGTGGAGGTTTGTGATTCTGAACCTGACTCAAGCGCTGAGGGGTCAAATCCGACCGGCTGCATTAGGGTTTGGATTTTCTGTGGTTTATCATCCTTTCACCAGGTGAATGTTGGTGCATTTCCTTTAAACTAATCTTCATCACTCAGTTTCCTAACATTTATTTTAAGACAGCTAAAAAGACACTCAGTACTTAAGAGTAATTCGCCTTTTACATTATGCTCGCTACATTTGTTAAAAGTTGGTTAAATTAAGGAAACTTTGGCCACGACTTAAGACACTCTGGATTCACGTGAGCTTGTCGACTACTAGCTACGGTCCAATTTTCATAAGAAGAGGCTTTTAAAAGCAAAAACAATGTCCTCGCGGTCAACAACTAAATGACTATCTAACACGCCCTCTCATTCCAGTTTGACCTTAGACCCCGATTTGGAGAGCGTGTGTATTTTGATGATTACGCAATGTTGTTGTCACTCTCTGATTGGTTGTTACGCAATGTTGTTGTCGCTCTTTGATTGGTTTTCCCCCTCCCCCTTTCAGTGGTTTATTCTTCTCATTTGTTGTTGTTTTTTTATGTCTGGTTAGGATTCGGACGGGCGTTGGAGTTTTTTTTTATTGTTATGGGGGAGTTTAATGTCGTAGGATTTGAATGGAGCGTTGGAGCTTGTTTATTTATTTATTGGCGTGCAGTCCACAACGTCGGGCGCTCCACCCGTGGCACCAGTGCAAAGCACGAAGCTCTCCTGACGGCAGCGTAGCGAAGAGTGTGAGAGATGGTTCCCCTGCCTTGAGACACTTTTCACTTCCCCCTCACTACCCTCTCCTTAGAGGTATGTGTCGCAACCCCTTCCTCCAACCCCTATGTGGTAATGGGTTTTCACAGTGTCGCAACCCCTTATGTGGTAATGTTTTTTTACGGTGACAGTTTGGTGGGTCGGTTAGACAAGTCGGGTCAAAAATAAATCCTGACATTGAATGATGTCACAATGGGTTTTCCCTGATGACTGGCGTCAGTTTGGCGGCTCGACAAGACAAGAATATATCGTGACCTTGAAACCGTGAGCTAGCTCATTGACTCCGGAAACCCTCCCCTCAGCAATGGGTTTTCCCGATGAAGTTATCGCACTGTCGCAACCCTGATGACTGGCGTCAGTTTGGCGGGTCAACAAGACAAGTCAAGACAGAAATAGGACACGACCTTTAGTGATGTTTCAATGGGTTTTTACCTGATGACTGGCGCCAGTTTGGCGGCTTGACAGGACGAGTCGAGGCAAGAATAGATCGTGACCTTGAAACCGTGAGCTAGTACAAGAGGTCATTGACCCTGTTCATATTTGGTGAAAGTTTAACGGCTCGACAAGTAGAGACTCATAAATACATGTAAGGGGACAATGAGGTTTTGCATGAATAAAACACTATATTACAAAACATATATTTATTAAACAATAAAGGTTTTACAGACATATATTAAAGGTTTCACAGACATCATACATAATATTTACTATACACTTTTACAGGAATGCCACATATATTTGTTTATACGTTTTTCTAAAGTGTCTCTTAGATGTGTTAGTAAAATTGTTTTTAGTTCACAATCCAGCATGTGATAGCCCAAGCCGAAGACTTGACGTGTATAGTAGGTATTACTGATAAAATCCAAGTATCTGATGTTCATTTCCACCGTAGGTTGTTCGAGATCGATGACATCCGCTGATTATGTTAGCGTATCGCATACATCCACGACGAGTGTGTCGATGAAATCGTTGCAATTGCATGCGATGGGTGTCGACCACATATCTTGATGGTCGACGGCAGCGTCGATGAAGTCCCACACATCACAAAGATGCTCCCAGCTAGGTGATAGATAGGCCACCCATTTGAGTCCGGCGTCTTGTTTCTCGCTGATGACGACCATACGGTCACCGCACATGCGTCTTGGAGAGATTTCATGAATAATCAGACCAATCTTCTGAGGAAGTCATGTGTTGCTGGAAAACTTTGATATGACCGACTTTTCGCTGCCCAGTTCTTGCCACCTTGTACGGTTAAACACTGCACAGTTCCCTCAGAATTTTTCTAGCTGCACATAGTAAGTAAAGTTTTTCTTGACACTCATGCCAACAATGACTCACTTGGAGTCGACTTCGTCCAGCGGGAAGAAAGTGTTGAAAATACTGGTGATGGCAAGCGGCTTCACCGGCTTTGCTTTGTGGTTGCAAACGTCTTGACCTTCCATGATGTTTGTTCGTTTCAACGACTGTCACGGTTATGGCCGGCACGTCATCGGGACGCCTCTATTATGGGCGCACGCTGATTGGACCCAACCTCTTGAGGGTCGGTAGGACCCTATAGTCTTGAAAAATGTGTTGTAATATCTCACCGCCTTAGCGTAGTTTCTTGTATGATTGGTGAGCAAGAATATGGCTAGGAAAGTTTTCACCTGAATTTTCTGGGCGCGATAGAGAAGGTACATGAGACATTAATGGCCACAAAGGTCTGAGGCGATGATTTGAAGTTGTAGCGTGCTATGAGACGTGCGGGAAGTGTTTTTGCGTATAAATACCAGATGTGACTTTATACGGCGTGGAAAACCATAACTGTCAAAATATTCTCCCACGTCATTCTTGTTGATAAAGATGGTGACACAATGGGTCCCGGGCTTGGTGTGTGGATCAGTGTTGATGACGAGAGCGGCGGGTCAATCTATTCTTGACACCCAACTGCACAGAACGGAATTATAGGGTTGTTTTCAGCGCACTTCTTATGGTGTGCGTGTCCATCTTCAATCATCCAATCTCGAAGTCCCCAAACGATGGAGGCTGAATAGAAGTTCTATACAGAACTATGTGTCATGCACATGGTGCGGCCCAAATTAAGTGTTTTCAAAGACGAACAACCTCTGTCGTACAGATCTACGACGGGTGTAGGCGTGTAATTTACTAGAAACCTTTTTTTCCCCCTTGACGTAGATGGTTTCTGCACGCGTTGTGTCACGGGAGATGAGAGATTCGAGCAGGCTGTAATCCACATCACCGCTATCCCTGGGAATACCATGCAGTTAGTTGACAATATAGTCAGCTTGCTTTTTAGCGGCGGCTGAAAGTTCCCCGATAGCGTATGGGAGTTTTAACACCCAATGTTGAAGTGATGTACCGCATACAGATAAAAGACTCAGTTACATGACGATAAACTCTTTGTTTTCACCGATCAAGCTATGGAAATCCACAATGACGCCCATATTTAAATCACGTTCAAATCTATAGCAGGAAGCTAATTACCCATAGACCATTCGCCATCCACCAAACAAATTCCGTTCTCACTAAAAAGCTCTAAATGGTCCGGGCTACCCGGCGCGACCGACGCTGCAAGTGGAGGGGGTGGGTTTTCTTGAAAGTCTGTCAAAGGAACAAATGCTGCCTTACACCAAAGACGTAATAAGCAAAATAGTTACCATTAAAACATATCTGAATTTAGCCAATATTCCAGTGCGTCGAAACTCATTATGATGTTTACCAACCGCAATTTATTAATTATAATGACCGAATGTAATGATTTCAAGGTATATTTATATTCGCTTCGATGGGGTGTGCCGCATGTAAAGTGGTTGCTTCTTATTGGTCGATATATTGTTTCCGCACCGGTGATTGCACGCGCTCGAGCTATTTACAGCTATCTGGCATTTGTGCTAGCATTCCCTCCGAGGATGGACGTCTTTCTCCGGTGCTGGCTAGAGGGATCCTTGAAGGACCGTCAGTCATGTTTATTTTTCCAACAGTACACATCTCGCCCTGTGATGGGAGGAGGTAGGAGGTTCGAGCCCCATAGAGGGCAACAAACGCTAATTACTTCACATTTCAAACCCTGGCATATGCTGTTACACATTTCACCTGGTCAAAATCTGCTCTTATCTCACGCTTGCCTGAAGAGCTTAGTTCGAGTCCCTGTCGTGCGTGGGTACTGAGGCCGATCCTTGGGTAGCAATCTACCGTCACAATGCATCTTATAATAATTTTTTATACTTTCATCGATGGTTGCATAGCCTAAGGCGTCACTAGATGGCTGGCGAGAAAAAGATTTATGTTTGAAGAAAATGCAGGTACACATTCTACCTGGTCGACCAGAAAAATTGTGGGGGTGCAGGAAGTACGGCCGTTCTAACAGAAATTAGTTGTGCTAAAGATATCGAGGTTCGAATCCCGGTGTGCACGCCGTCTAAATGTCAGGCTCCTGGTGGGGGAAAATCGAATAATTTGTGCCAGAGTGGTCTATAGAAAGCACATATGAACCTGCGGCCTTCAGAAGGCCACGACCTATGCGCCAAGCGGCCTTGGGGCCAGGGGGAAAGCACATCTGAACCAGCGACCTTCAGAAGGCCAAGACCGATGCACCAAGCGGCCTTGGGGGTTCATGACTCTTCAACAAGGTCTTTGCCACCCTCTTTCCAAATTTGTAACAAGTTACTGTTGTTGCGACATCTGACGACCCCCACTGAAGAGGGGTATGACGAAGTGAGGGAGAGGGGGTGAAGTTAAAGGCAGTCCAACAGTGTCTTGTGAGAGGGAGCAGTGAGTGTAGCTTAGTTCGTTCAGTGCTGTGGCAATGTAACAACCAATCAGAGAGTGACAAAATTACGTAATCATCACAATATACACTCTCTCCACGTCGGGGTCAAAGGTCAAACTGGAACAGGTGGTCCACCTAAGTAGTTAAATATATTAGTTAAATATATTAATGTTATGTTTTTGGTAATGATGATATGTATCACAGCTGAAGATCACATGACTTGACGTATGAATACGGGAAAGAAGATCTAAAAACTTTTCTAAATGCTAGAAAGAGGTTTTTACTTAAAAAAAAAGTTGATTAGTGTAGGTTCTAGTAAAAGACTAATGGTAATCTTTGCGGAATGGATAATTAGATGGGTGGTAGAATACATGGAGGTAAGTTTGCTAACAAAGGTTTGGATCCCTGTTCAAGAGGAACATAGCTACAAATGGAGAGACGTGCCAGGTTAACAATGGAGGCATCGCATTAAACAATGTTGCGAAAATGGCCTCACAATGTTTTGTGGCAGAGTACCCTATCTCTTTTTTTTAAGGAGTGATAGAATGACTAGAACTCCACCCATCCTAGTTTCCCTATCAAAAAAACCAGTTGTAGAAAACAAACTAGTTGTTAAGTAACCAAACATTTCCGATAACATACTTAGCTATCAACACGTGTAAGAACCACGCCTCATTAAGCTATCTATAAACAAGAGCGTTGGATCCACGACGACGTTGTGGCAGCTTACGTGGACATTTCCGTCACGCCTCTCATTATTGGAGGGCAAACTTTGGTGGTGAGAAACAGGCAAGTCATCCTTTCACATTTCAGCTCGTTGCAGAACTGTATCTTCAAAACCGTCACTAAACTCTGATGCAGTTCTATAATAACTAATTGATGCTATTTATGTAAAAATCATTCATGTATATTACTCATATTTCCCAGAGGGTTACGTGGGTTTTTGAAACGCAGTATTTATTAAATTATGTAAATAAAAATTACCATACTAAAGTATTTACAGGGATTAAAAAACACAGTTTGAAATAGTTCTAAGCGTTTATTGCTATTCAAAATTATGTACACACTAAAATTAAACTTTTTCTTATGTGCGTGTATAACTGCAAGCCCGATAGTAATCTAAAAGTATGGTAGACAAGCGGTCAGAACAGATATGTCCCGCGGGCCGAATGTGGGCCACGGAACCCAAGTTTACGAACCCCGACTTGGAGGGTACTGTATAAAGGTGCACATTTACAATTTGGATTATATCCTCACAACTATTTAAGTTACGAAATAACTTATCATTACAAAGCTGTAGGACTATTAAAAATAAAAATAAACATTTAACCGACATAAATAGTTTTTAAAGTCCATATTTTCCAAGCTATAAGCAAATATATTATTTTTTAATTGAGGTCTGGAAAATGGTGAGTTAAGTGTTATGTTCTTTGATGAACAGTGAGGTTCTTTTTTTCTCAATATGCTTCTGTAACAGTGTATATTATTTCATTTATAATCTTTTGTGGAATGTGATGCCATTTTTTGTCCATAATGTTTCTGCAACTATGTAAATTATTTCGTTTCACATACTCCCAAGCTATAAGCAAATGTCTGCAGTTTAGGTAAAGGAAATATACATTTTGTACGGTGCATCGAACCTTTTATTTATTTTACCCGCTTCGATGGCGGAGTTGGCTAGCGCGCTAGTTTTGTGTTGAGCTTGGCTGCCGAGGACGGGGAGATCAAGGTTCGAATCTCGGCCGGGTGAACTGGGAGGTGGTTCTTAAATGGTTTTTCCACTCTCCCTCCACGCAAACGCGGATTCACTTTCTCTAAATGCAACCTTCCCAATTCCTAATCTCTTAACGCTATTAGCACTTAAGCGTAAAACCAGAACGGGTAGTAAGACGTGGTGCTAAACAATAATATTTATTTATTTCCAGTAATTGTCTTGCATTAAGTTAATTGGGTCACAAGAGTTTAACTTTAAACTGTTGGCGAAAGTTATTTTACCATAGAAAATTTATAGAATGTAGTGCTCAAATTTAAAATCAGTTTATCTAAGTTAAAAAGAAAATTGAGCGTATTGTTATGGATATTATATTTTAAACTATTATGTTATATTAATTTTACTTTACACATTATTATGATTGGATTTAAATGACTAATTTCTCTAATCCCTAATCTGTTAAATATAAACACAAATAGCGTCGCCACACACAATACTGGGGCAGGGGGAACGAAGGTGTAACAGGTTCCAGTTTTACATTTACATTTTCAGCACTTATATATAATTTATACTTTAGATTAAAATGACAGCTTATTCATGTAAATCGTTTTTATCAGTGGGTCATCCTAAAAAATAAAATATTCTTTTAATTTCCGGAAATATATGTATTATTAATAAATAAGTTAAAAGAGAGATTGGAAAAATGAAACAATGCCACATTATCAACAGGAGACATCTTGATTTATAAATATATTTTTAACTTTGATAAATTTGTTGAGTTGTACAAGGCTACACCACCTTTTAACTAGTGTACTATTAAAATTTGTGTTATTATTATTATTCTGTCTTAAGATGATACGAATTATATATTTTAATACTCTGGGGAAAGAGACAATTACTAGGAATTTGAATCAAAAGTAATTTTTTAAATTTTCATTTGTTTTGTAGATTTTATAAATTAAATTTGTGTGTCGAGTATTTCTGTCCCCTTTGTTACTATATTATTGGACATTTTAAATCCTTTAGTTGGCATCACTGTGAAGGCAGAGGTTTGGAAAGAAGAGCAATTGATTCATTATCAGCCATACTTAATCTATGTGATCAGCTATTTTTGTTAGATCTAGATGTTAGAAGAACCGTGTTTTTACCAGGTAGATGTTTTTAGTCCTCTAAGCTGCCGGTAGGTACTCTTATTGAAGTAAAAATAAATTAAAGAAAATAAATATATGCTATAAATATTATTAGTCATTGTTCGATGTATACATTTAGATCGGCCACATGGCTAAATTCTGAGTTTAGAACGTCTTTTATATTACATGTTTCCTGTGTTACCTTTTAATTGGTAACACGATAGACAATTTGTACATTCTAGCCCCTACCTATATTTGATTTATTTATATTTACCTGTTCACTTGTAAAATTTCTGAAATATTAACCCTAAGTACCTATTTACATAGTTTGTTCTCTGTACAGAAAATGTCGTTAACAGCAGCAGAAAAACAACGGCAGTATCGAGAAACAAGAAAGAATGGTTTAAGGCGTCACTCTCGTGTTGTGACAAGGAGATCGAGATTCTAATCTCGGACAGATCCTAAATGGTTTCCCACTCTCCTTCCAGGCAAATATGGGTAGATAGCCTCTAACATGTTTCCTACCCCATTAGAGAAATGATCATGTATGCAATCCTTGAAACACTCTCAACATTTACTACCACTTCAGTACCTCAGTTGATATTTTTGAAAAGTAATTTCAAATTGGTTTCAAACTTCTACTTAGCAGTCATTATACATAATAGTTAAAAAGTGTGATAATAGTTTAAATTAGTTATGTATATGAATAGTAATAATTAATTAACAATCAAGATCGGTTTAAACATATTCGTCCCTTGTGTAACTTATTGTGTCCACCGTGTTATTGGTACGTTATTTTACTTTAATGAAAATATATATATATATCAGCACCACGGGTTATACGTTAAAAAAAATATTTAAAATAAAAATGTAAAACAAAGACTCCAAAATCGCTATTATTTGTAAAAAAAAATATCAGTGGAAAAATAATAAATTTAATATAAGTAAATTATTAAAGCTAAGATATTTTAATAAGAAAAATATAAACACAGGGGATATTGTGCTTGTACTTTCAGTTTAAAATGTAACTTATTTGATTACAATTAGTTTGATCAACTAGTAGATAAAACTATCCCATTATTCGTAGTATAATACATCTAGAGCTATTATATTTGTTCTAGTGAGGATTTGCTCGCATCTAGATATCTTAATATGAAAACTGAAAAATGACACCTGTACATGGGAATTGAACCCGGAACCTTTGACTTAGTACGCCATTGTCCTAACCACTGAGCTATCCAGGAATCGGAGCTCGGTGGCTAGAACATTGGCGTACTAAGTAAAAGGTCCCGGGTTCAATTCCCGTGTCCAGGTGTAATTTTTCAGTTTTCAGAATTTGATTATTCGTAGTGTTGATGTATTTCATGTGATTTAATATTAAAATATTATTAAAAGTGTCCTGGGGACTATATCATCTATTTTTACGAACAATTAAAAGTGCTAATAAAGACATGTTTTGTAAATATTTGTAAAAAAATGTATATATTTTGGACAGCAAATTTGAAAATGAGAGTATTTTTGGAATGACTCCTTCTCTTGACAACACTTCACTCGATGAAGACAGCGAAGATGACTTTAGAGGTCCAACATCGGTAATCAACTTGACAGCTGCAATTTGAAGAAACAGGTATTGTCGGGGGAATATTCCAGAACAATTTTTAAGAGTTTATCAACACACCAGATAATTAAATTAACCCTTAAATAATAAAAACTACTATTCCTAGCCGTTATGTCAACATATGGACCTGTCTGAAGCACAAGAACCAAGCCGGGAACAGCCTGAATGGATTGGTTCAAGAGCCCTTTAGACATGTCTGAATAGTTACACTGACAACAAGGATGAGGAAGGGAACCTTTTAGAGGAAATGTACCCACAGTGGTGTGCAGGTGGAGTGGTAAACCACTTAGGAAAAACACCCTTTGTACATTGAGGCGAGTTTAGAATTCCTAATACCTCACCGGCGAAACAAACAAGCTGAGCTATTTTAATTATATGCGGAAGGTGGGGCAGTATCTAACAACATATCCTCACACATTTCTTGTCCCATTAACGAGTAACGTAATTTGACTTTATTTGTCAAAATGATACAACAACATACTGGTGGGGTGAAGTGTCAAAGTTGGCGTGAACCTACGATTGCAACTGATTTTCGACCGCACAAGTTGTTTACCTCTAAAGAGTCGGTTTAATTACGGCCCGGGCTGTTGACCTAACCTAACCTAGCCTAACCTAACAAACCTTCACATTTTTGGCAAAACCATTGAACGAAAAGAACTGAGGAAGTTTGGAAATTACGAGGGATGTCAACATGAGACTATGATAGTTTCTATCTGATATGTAAGACTATGATAGTTTCTATCTGATATATAAGACAATGATAGTTTCTATCTGATATATAAGATAATGATAGTTTCTATCTGATATATAAGATAATGATAGTTTCTATCTGATATATAAGATAATGATAGTTTCTATCTGATATATAAGACAGCATGATAACAAGCACACTGCTAATTAGGTGTACGCAACTCAAACTCTCTCTCAAGTGAGTGGACCGCAACTCAAACTCTCTCTCAAGTGAGTGGACCGCAACTCAAACTCTCTCTCAAGTGAGTGGACCGCAACTCATACTCTCTCTCCAGTGAGTGGACCGCAACTCATACTCTCTCTCAAGTGAGTGGACCCCAACTCATACCTCTCTCAAGTGAGTGGACCGCAACTCATACTCTCTCTCCAGTGAGTGGACCGCAACTCATACTCTCTCTCAAGTGAGTGGACCGCAACTCATACTCTCTCTCAAGTGAGTGGACCGCAACTCATACTCTCTCTCAAGTGAGTGGACCGCAACTCAAACTCTCTCTCAAGTGAGTGGACCGCAACTCATACTCTCTCTCAAGTGAGTGGACCGCAACTCATACTCTCTCTCAAGTGAGTGGACCGCAACTCAAACGCGATTTCAAGATTAGTCCACAACTCACCTACAAAGTAACAAACTAAAGCCAACTTTTTTTTACTAGCCCCCCCGTCTTACTAACCGTCAGGGTTATACGTTATGTATTAATTACGGTAATGGTTTTAGGGATTAGGAAGGTTAAATTTAGAGAACATGTGCCCACGATTGCGTGGAGGGAGAGTAGAAAACCACTTTGTATATGGTCAACTTACCTCGGATGATTACACTATGGTGTTATCCTTTAAGTTACACCACAGTGTAAAAAAGCAAGGTAACTTCCAAGCTAAAGGAAGGATATGAGAGCACAACCCCAGCTCATCTCGACTAGAAGAGAGATGGCTGTTGTGGCCATTGTTAATATTTCCATGTCTGTAGAAAGTCGAGGGGATGGAAGGGGATAGCTAAGTTGGTATCACAGTCTAATATTAGATCAAAATACAAAATTATAATTCCTGTGCAAAACTTTGAAAAATACCCAAATATTGTTTTATTAAGAAAATTATTATTATTTTTTTCGCCAGAGAATTAAAATTTTAGATATTCGTGTGTTCTATTTAATGCTAGTATTTAAAAGTTATATTCGATGTCAGATATTCAAAAACCTTTAGGTCCAATGTAATGCATCTTAGAGAAATGACAAAATATTTTCGTAAAATGAAACCAGATTGATTTTGCCATTATTATTTTTTTCCCTCTGAGTTACCGCACATCCCAAAGGAGTCATATTTACAATAAAACTGAAAGTAAACTTTATCTTAATAAGTTGTCCAAACCAAATATGAGGACTTTTTGAGAATCCGTTGTTGTACGCCAGACGAGATTTATGAATCAAAAAGTCACAAGTCATGACGAGGCAACACACACACACAAAGTGGCAGTCAACAGACAGTATACCACCATTGTTATGTTCTTCACACACACAAGGGGCAAGTCAACAGACAGTATACCATCATTGTTGTGTTCTTCACACACACAAGGTGCAAGTCAACAGACAGTATACCACCATTGTTATGTTCTTCACACACACAAGGGGCAAGTCAACAGACAGTATACCACCATTGTTGTGTTCTTCACACACACAAGGTGCCAGTCAACAGACAGTATACCACCATTGTTGTGTTCTTCACACACACAAGGTGCCAGTCAACAGACAGTATACCACCATTGTTGTGTTCTTCACACACACAAGGTGCCAGTCAACAGACAGTATACCACCATTGTTGTGTTCTTCACACACACAAGGTGCCAGTCAACAGACAGTATACCACCATTGTTGTGTTCTTCACACACACAAGGTGCCAGTCAACAGACAGTATACCACCATTGTTGTGTTCTTCACACACACAAGGTGCCAGTCAACAGACAGTATACCACCATTGTTGTGTTCTTCACACACACAAGGTGCCAGTCAACAGACAGTATACCACCATTGTTGTGTTCTTCACACACACAAGGTGCCAGTCAACAGACAGTATACCACCATTGTTGTGTTCTTCACACACACAAGGTGCCAGTCAACAGACAGTATACCACCATTGTTGTGTTCTTCACACACACAAGGTGCCAGTCAACAGACAGTATACCACCATTGTTGTGTTCTTCACACACACAAGGTGCCAGTCAACAGACAGTATACCACCATTGTTGTGTTCTTCACACACACAAGGTGCCAGTCAACAGACAGTATACCACCATTGTTGTGTTCTTCACACACACAAGGTGCCAGTCAACAGACAGTATACCACCATTGTTGTGTTCTTCACACACACAAGGTGCCAGTCAACAGACAGTATACCACCATTGTTGTGTTCTTCACACACACAAGGTGCCAGTCAACAGACAGTATACCACCATTGTTGTGTTCTTCACACACACAAGGTGCCAGTCAACAGACAGTATACCACCATTGTTGTGTTCTTCACACACACAAGGTGCCAGTCAACAGACAGTATACCACCATTGTTGTGTTCTTCACACACACAAGGTGCCAGTCAACAGACAGTATACCACCATTGTTGTGTTCTTCACACACACAAGGTGCCAGTCAACAGACAGTATACCACCATTGTTGTGTTCTTCACACACACAAGGTGCCAGTCAACAGACAGTATACCACCATTGTTGTGTTCTTCACACACACAAGGTGCCAGTCAACAGACAGTATACCACCATTGTTGTGTTCTTCACACACACAAGGTGCCAGTCAACAGACAGTATACCACCATTGTTGTGTTCTTCACACACACAAGGTGCCAGTCAACAGACAGTATACCACCATTGTTGTGTTCTTCACACACACAAGGTGCCAGTCAACAGACAGTATACCACCATTGTTGTGTTCTTCACACACACAAGGTGCCAGTCAACAGACAGTATACCACCATTGTTGTGTTCTTCACACACACAAGGTGCCAGTCAACAGACAGTATACCACCATTGTTGTGTTCTTCACACACACAAGGTGCCAGTCAACAGACAGTATACCACCATTGTTGTGTTCTTCACACACACAAGGTGCCAGTCAACAGACAGTATACCACCATTGTTGTGTTCTTCACACACACAAGGTGCCAGTCAACAGACAGTATACCACCATTGTTGTGTTCTTCACACACACAAGGTGCCAGTCAACAGACAGTATACCACCATTGTTGTGTTCTTCACACACACAAGGTGCCAGTCAACAGACAGTATACCACCATTGTTGTGTTCTTCACACACACAAGGTGCCAGTCAACAGACAGTATACCACCATTGTTGTGTTCTTCACACACACAAGGTGCCAGTCAACAGACAGTATACCACCATTGTTGTGTTCTTCACACACACAAGGTGCCAGTCAACAGACAGTATACCACCATTGTTGTGTTCTTCACACACACAAGGGGCAAGTCAACAGACAGTATACCACCATTGTTGTGTTCTTCACACACAAAGTGGCAGTCAACAGACAGTATACCACCATTGTTATGTTCTTCACACACACAAGGGGCAAGTCAACAGACAGTATACCACCATTGTTGTATTCTTCACACACACACAAGGGGCAAGTCAACAGACAGTATACCACCATTGTTGTGTTCTTCACACTAGCTGATAGAGGACGTGCTCAAAGTATGTTCATTATATGAAATAAAAGATGACCAAGTATTTAGTTTGTATCTAAGATTGCGTCACAGAGTAAACAACCAATGTAATGTTGATATTTGTCTGTGTAGGCCGAGTATTCATAAATTTTTAGTATTATATTATTATTATTATTATTATTATCAACATCATATAATTATATTCATTTAAAATTACTGTATTGTTATTTTGCCTTGTCCGGATCACCACAATCTATTTCCGGTCCGTGGCCGGCTTAGTTTAGTAAAATGGCTCCATCTTCCTCTGTCCTTCCACCATTCTTTCTCCGTTATTTCTGTTATCTTTTCCTCCCAGATCTTTTTAATCTTCCTTGCAGTATTTTTCAGGGTTTCCAATGATATCCTCGATTTCATTTCCCTGACCAAAATATAAAACATCCCTGACTTTTCCACGGGCTGCTGGTAGTGTAATATTAATATAAATCGATAATACTTGGGTCAAAATGGTGTGTCAATTTAAGATAATAACTACAGATACTGAAAATGTCCTCCTCCTTCCCATGATAGGATTGCGTGTTGATATTAGACTATTGCTGCCAACACAGCGTGAGTAGGAAAACCATTCTCCAGGCATTCCTATTCTATATCCATACCATCGCACACCTTTTGCCTCATTTTTTATTAATTTGCATTAAAAATAATCAATTGACATAGTACTATAGTACCCATGGTTTTATCGTAGTATGCTACTAAGAACACATTTAATGCACATTTAGTAAATCAATGGAAACAAATTAGGAGACATAACAGATACACAAATAAATGGGAATAATTATTTACAAACAAAAAAATTAAGAAACTGGAATACCAATCAGGACAATGAATCTTCCCCAGTTTTAATTTCTCTTGAATCTTATATCCAGGTAAGAAACCGGCTACAGTCGCCAATCTCTGTTCAGAGTTAGCTTGGAAAAGCCATCATTTAGCGCAGCGTTTTCCAGGAAAGTTTGCCCAAAATAATGAATTTATCATCAAAGACACGGCGAAGAAAATAATATGAAATTTAATGGACTACACTAAAACACTTTCCCTGACTTTCAATAGCTAATCTTTATTTCCCTGCCTATCCTTGACTTTCCAGGTCAGTGGCAACCATGTTCTTCCCACCAAGTTCATCTCCATCATTCTCTTTAGTATTATCTCCTTTTCCATCCGTATATAATCACCCTACCATCTCATCATTCTCTTTGGTATTATCTCCTTTTCCATCCGCATTTAATCACCATACCATCTCATCATTCTCTTTGGTATTATCTCCTTTTCCATCCGCATTTAATCACCATACCATCTAATCCTTTCTTCCGCTACTATGTCATGCAATCCTTGTAGCCCAACTCTTGTCCGGATAACTTCATTCCTAATCCTGTTTTTCCTTGTACGGATTATACACAATATCAATTACACTCGTGTGTCAGAGATGACAAAGGTAGAATTTATAGAAACCCTAGAGTTTAACAAACACTTTGACTGCGTGTCCACCGGTGCGGGTAATCTAACGAAATGTTCTCAGTGAGCAGTTTGATTTGTGAAATGATCTCGCTCATTTGTTGAGCTATTATTAGATGTTTCTTTGGAGTGGAGTCTAATTTGCTTTTAAAAAGTGTCGCCACAGTCCTTGTAGCTAACAGTTTGGAACACGATGGCTCTCAAACTTGAAGGGAAGAGCTATTTGTATGAAAGGTTGTTAGCAAGAGTGAAGCCATGAGATAGTATCCATCCACCACACAGTAAAATCAATACGCCCCGTGATAAATCCTTATCATGTTCAGGCTACCATTACCCCCTGAGCTGTATTCTAGAACATACCGGGGAGTTTAACACTCGTCCTGAGGGCAGCTTCCAAAACAGGTGCAATTATGTGATATGAAAAAAATAAAATATTAATCCTATTCCCTGAGATTTAAAGGTATAAATCTATTTCTGATTTAGAAGACCCAGTAGTTTTACTTTCTCCAGACACCTCGTAGGGAAAGTATTGTGATCGTCAAGTAATTCGAACTCGAAATTTTGATAAATGTCAGCATTTAGTGACCCCCCCCCCCCC
>CABFVX010003333.1:30503-46928 GCA_902151425.1 Timema shepardi
AATTTGAACCCGAAAATTTGAAAAAAGTCAGCCTTTAGTGGCCCCCCCCCCCCCTTGAAATCAATAAATGGTACGGCACACCGCACAGACTTCCTCGCGTTCTTGTATTAAAATAAACATTTACTAAAAACTCGTAGGATTTGTGGAACGAAATAATAATAGGTCTATACATTGTTGTATTGTAGAAAATCATCAATGATCATAAACCAAAGTTCATAAATGAAATAATATACTTTTACTCACTCTGTGGCACTAGGAACTAAGAACTAGGAACTAGGAACCTTTACAGAAAATTGCTCACCAAAGAACATACGAATCAAATTCATTTTCAAAAACCTGAATTAAAAAGTGATATGTATTTGCTTATAGCTGAGGAACTATTGGTTTTGTAAAAATATATTTCAAATAAAAGATTTTTGACTTTAATAGTACTAAACTTTACAATTATAAGTTATTTCGAATCTCAAATAGTCGAGGAGAAATTATGAAATTTGGAAAATTTCCCCTATGTAAAGTACCCTCAAAATTATTTTCATGTGAAAATTAGAGTTTACATATTGTTCATAATGATAAACAGTTTCTAGAAATAAAATGCACTCAAAATTGTTACAACGAATCGTGATAAAAATCGATTTTTCCCTCTTTTTGCCCTTCAGTAGACTACATTTAAATTAAGGGTTGGACTTATAATTCCAAAAAACACTCGGGGGGACTTTATAAAAACCTTAGGTGGCAGCCAAACAGGTATAATATATTCGGCTCTATCCCGAGGTACAAACAGACAGACAGACTGACAGGCGGGGTTGCGAAAACAACTTTTTTTTTTTTCAAGGGGTCATAAAACGTCTACATTTATCAAAATCTAGAGTTCAATTTTTTTTTACAATCACAATACTTTGTGGTGGAAGGATCCAATTTTAAATTTGGTTTACCTCAAGAATCCAGTATTTTTACGGCTGAACTCTATGCCATTTTTAAATCGTTATGTTTTGTTTATCGTAAGTGTCACCGTTCTGTTCTTATCTGCACGGATTCCATGAGTGCTCTGTTGGCATTGTCCACTCTCTACTCGTGGAATCCCCTCGTGCAGATGATTCACGAACAAATTTTAAAAATTGATTCACTAAGCACCCGGCTCGCCTTTTGCTGGATTCCTGGTCACGCCGGTCTTTCAGGAAATGAACTGGTGGACTAGGTGGCCAAGGAGGCAGCACGCCTGACTCCGGAGGCAGGTCTGGGTGTAATGTTTTTAGATCTAAAGGGCTATGTTCGGCGTGGGGTCTTACGCACCTGGCACGAGCAGTGGGTCTCGACCTATGCTCAGAACAAGCTGCGGTCCATCAGGGATGGTGTGTCGCGGTGGCCCTCTTCTATACGAAAGTCTAGAAGAGAGGAGGTCATCGTGACAAGACTCCGCGTCGGGCATACATTATTAACCCACGGAATTTTACTAAGAGGGGATCCACCTCCAGTGTTTGAATTTTGCGATGCTCCCCTCAGTGTGCACCACATTTTGGTGGAGTGTCGCAAGTATGCCCCTATCCGTCTGGCCCTTGATTTTAATGATGACCCTCGTTTTTTTTACTACGCGACAGTGCGGATGGAGTCATTTGTTTACTCCGTTTTAAACGCCAGGCGAATATATTAAGCTCCATTTGAATCATTCTTATAAAGTGGTTCACTTGGATATTATCTCTTTGAGATTAGTTTGAACTATCTTATTTTATTTTAATATGTTTGTATTGTCCGTTTAAGTTTTACACATGTGCTGTTTTCAGCAGCTATACTACCCCTATTTATTTTCTCATATGGGGTTTTTAATTTATTTTTATTTGGAAAAAGCGCTAATGACCATTTTGTGTCAATGCGTCTTTAAACATCAATAATATTATCATTAATAATAATAATGTCGTAGGACAGGGGGTGGCGCAGTGTGTGAAGGGAAAGGTTCCAATCCCTTACATGGGGTAGAACATCATTTAAAAATAGCCTTACGTAAGTCACGGATTGCCCCTTATCTAAACACTGAACCATAATCGGACAGAGCTCTTGAAGCTCTTGAAGCTCTTGGAAATGCTTCAAAGCTGTCACTCGTTTCCGGCCGTCTCTTTTCAGTCGAGAGTGCGCATAATCGTTTGCTTCAATCAGGCGTGTGACGTCACCTCAAGATAGCACCGCTACCCACACGACACACGTCATGTTCTAAGCCCTGTCCGATAAAACCCAGCATGTGTGTGTGTTTTCTCAGGTAATTAGTGGCAGAGTGGTCGTGTGGGGTTCAATCCCACACAGCTGCAATATCACTGATTTATAGCACTCTAAATGAATGCAGATGCAGTTTGTATTATTTACCCTCCTCGTAATGTTTACGTTACATTAAATAACTACTAAATAACCTATTGCTGACATCTCCAACCGTGAATATAAAGGACTCTGAACTCTACCTAAAGTCAAATAAAATTTAAGGATGTTTAATAATTAATCCTCACATAATAATATTAGTCACTTTCCAATTTAGTCTCACTAATAGAGTAGTAGTAGGTGACCTGGCGGTCTAGGGGTAAGGTGTCAGACTTCTGTGCTGGCGGCCGGGGTTCAATCCTCGGTCCCGGCATAAATTTATCTGATTACCAAACCCTTCCTTCACCTCTGACAAGACATCTTGTGAATGTGGAGAATGCCAGGTCTCCACCGTGGTTCGGATTCCACGTTAAACTGTAGGTCCTCCATTTCATCTCACAATCACCCTACCATTACACATTAGCGTAAGTGCGTATAGCCCGAACGGGTAGTAAGATGCGGTGCTAATAATAATAATAATAATAATAATAAGACAAAATCATACGTGAGGGTTTGTTGAGGGGTGTAGGAATATTCATGAAGAGTTTGACATTTTAAAACAAAATGTTTTATTACAAAAAATAATTGAACTTATAGTAGTTTTCTACAGAACCCCCAAAAAGCTTTTAGGTTGATGTAGGGAGAGAATGCATTTCATCATGATCATACCATAATTCATCATGATCATGCCATCATTCATCATGATCATACCATCATTCATCATGATCATACCATCATTTCATCATGATCATACCATCATTTCATCATGATCATGCCATCATTTCATCATGATCATACCATCATTTCATCATGATCATGCCATCATTTCATCATGATCATGCCATCATTTCATCATGATCATACCATCAGTTTATTTTATACAATCTTACTTTACACAACAAATGTCGACCTTCCAATGCCAATAAAAATATAGGGGTACGCATGCAGATTTTAGTTTTCCTCTCTTTATTTCAAATGGAGTTATAAACGTTCCTTTTTAAACACATATATCAACACATGACTTACAAACTAACTAAACCACGAATATCCTGACTTATACTACTGATTCACTCCTTGCGTCTAGATAATTAACAAATAGATACCGGCACTAAAACAGTTGATCCCTTCATCAGTCCCACCCGGAATCAAACCAGGAGCCCCTAGAGTTCCAGTAGAGCGCTACGCCCACTCGATAGCCAAAGAGTCGTGGATATGGTATTTCTGATCAAAGCCACGTAATAAACATGCTCACGGAAACCTCCATCAAGCTGGACCTGATCATAAACACTCGGAACCTGTTGCGATATTTACTATGACATCCAATCTACTTGGGTCGTAAACATTGATACCAATCAGGGGCGTACCCGGGGGAGGAGAGGGGCAAGAATGGCCCTTCCCCCCTCTCCAAATATTACACAAACGTCAAAGGTTGGAATTCCGGTACTGAAGTGATTGTATATACATTACATCCCAATTTCCTTCCGCGGTTTCAGTGTGGCTAAATTTATTATAGAATCGTAATTTCCCCCCTACATGTTGTATATCCATCCAGGAGAGGAAATAACGTGTAGAGGAGCAACACACACACATATGTACCGTGATGTGTGGGGTTGTTGCATCAAAACCCGGCTGAAAGGAACATTATGGATTACCAGGGCTCAAGGGGGGCGGACGCGAGCGTTAATTCAACCTGGAAATGACAGGAGGTCCAAAGGTCAGGGACTCAACCCCGGTCAGATAGTTCAATATGACTATCTGACATACACGTTGCAGGCCTAGACGTTGAGCGGGTATGAAGGGGTGCTCAACAGCGCAACTTACAAGTGGTATCTCCCTTTCCCGGTTTCGAGCGGCCTGGGACTACCATTATGACGGCTCCATGCAAGTCTTTATATTTGTACTGTTACTAAGTTCAATTCAGAGTCCATTTCAGCTAATTATGGATGATTAAAGGCCAGTATCATAGTCAAACTCAACACGCCCCATGTGCGGTGCTATACCCCATACAAGACCACACCTACCTATACACGCGAATGTAACAGGCCAGTTCCACATTTGAAACGGCTCCATTCCATTCTGAGCTCAGAAGGTATCGTCTTGTATCTAGAAAGTTCTAGGTCTGATTATTTAACTGAATTTATGTCACTATTCACGACATTTAAAACATCATTTTCTTCGCTCTACTGGCATGGGCTAACAATAGCCGGGAGTCTATTTTTGATATATTTAAAATTGTTCAATTTAATCCACCCTCCACGTGTGTAGCTTACAAAGCTAGTAATAGTCAGTATTCAGTAAACAAATGTTTATTTACTTTCTTAAACTAAGAAATTGTTCATAAACAACGCAAATGAACAATAAACGCGATGGTTTTACATTTAATGCCACCGAATATCTTCACAATTTATGTATTCAGGGTAGCCTCAGACTTGATTATAATTTTTGATTAAAATCTTATAAAAACAACAACTTTATTTTAGTTTAGAGTAGTTGCGGTGGCCCAAATGATAGAACCGGCCCACCGGAATATCTCCCGGTACCCAGGCGGCCCAGTCCACCACTGTCATTTTCATTTATATGTATGTGGGAGGCAGAGAACAGGGCTCATTGGCAGGCTAAGTTCACGGACAAACGGAATGTACCTGTCGTAAGACAGAACAGCTTATAATAATAATAATAATATTTATAGTGGGATTCTGGAAGGAAGAACAGTATCTAACAGTTACAAAAGTTACTGAAATAATTTTAAGTTATCTGTCACTTTTGTAAGATATGATCAATACCTTTAAAATTATATTCATAATATAGTTTACATATTGTCAGAGTTGACCGTAAAATAATGTTCTTGTATTGTGTAAAAAACTGCTCCTATGAATATCGAGTTATAGGCCCACAGCTCCATTGGCTGCTTGTTTTAGCACGGTTAGCTCTATGGAGACTTTTCCCAGCGCTGGCCTGATTCCCGCCGGCACGGAATAAAAGAAAATGGAATATTGGTCGATTTTATCACTAGGTGAAATTTATCTTCGGTAAAAAAAAACTATGTTTTCTAAGAGATATTTTGTAAAATAAAATCAGGTAAAGGGTTGGAGAAGTCATTAACGGACATTTTGAACATACTTGTGTCCAGGCGACATTTTTCAACTATTATGAAAACTAAAATGCACCCATGCTAATGACCCTATTAATTACACGTTGGTCGCACACGTTCCTGTATTCGGTTTTCCAGCCCAATGAAAGAAGGAAGCACAGTTTTTTAGATTATTGCACCAAGGAATTGTGTCAGGTTGGGTTGTGATTGCACCCAGGAATTGTGTCAGGTTGGGTTGTGATTGCACCAAGGAATTGTGTCAGGTTGAGTTGTGATTGCACCCAGGAATTGTGTCAGGTTGAGTTGTGATTGCACCAAGGAATTGTGTCAGGTTGAGTTGTGATTGCACCAAGGAAATTGTGTCAGGTTGGGTTGTGATTGCTCGGATCTTCCCATAGTGCCGTTGACACGAGGTTTGACGGTGCAACAGTTACTCCTGCTAGTTTTAGCAGTTAAAGTAGTTCAATAAATACAAATAAATTAATATATGTGATATTTATTTGATAAGTAATAACACATTGGTATGATACCTAGCTAACTGGAGACCAAACACAATATAACATAATCCAACGTCCGCTACTAGCTGATCCGAGAATATCGAGGACGGTAAGTCGTATACTAAGTTGGAAATGGTGGATTGTACTGAGGGTGTGGTTTTATCTAAATGCGGGGATTCAATATACCTAAGATAAACCGTTTACTAGAGAATACAAGACGGAACCTAACCCTCAACCAGCCAATATTGACGCACGAAGCTCATCAGTCATCACCAGGGTTCGGATTTTGATGAAATATCTTTTCTTTTTCATCACATACAATGCTTCTAGATACATACATTATTTTCATGATCTCCTGGTTGTGAAAATGTATATTTTATAGGTCCTTTTTTTGTCATTTTGGAATCCTAGGTAATATTTTTTTGGTTTGCGTAATTTTTTAGTCATTTTTAGGCATACATGTTGAGTAAATATGTTTTTAATTACCATACATATTTTTTTCCGCCCACAGTTGTCGGAATGAGAAGATAATGAAGGCAATCAACTTTGTATCCTCTTTGTTTGGTTGTTTGTAAAATAGACAGACATTCCTGTTGAGACTGTGACTATGGTGGAGAGGGTTGTGTTAGGAGGGGGTAGCTAGCTATTACTTCTGAAACAGATATTTGTAAATCAATGTTATATTTAGTAGAACGCTAGAGTTTAGTTGTTAAAGGTTTTTTATTGCATGTACATTTTTTTTAGTTTACATTTGTAACGTATATAATTTGAGTTAATCATGTGATTTTTATGAGTTTTTTTCATAATTTTAGGCAATTTAAAAAAAATTGAATTCATGTTTTAGAATTTCTAAGTCATTTTATAAGTAGTTTTTTGATCAACCTTAGGTCATAAAAATCCAGGCCTGGTCATCACATTATTCAAGAAAATTAGTTCAAAAAAATTGAAAAAAAAAATCCAACTTTTAAATTAATCCCTAAAGATACATTCTCTTCCAAGTTCAGTTTCAAAAAGCTGGGATTGCAATTATATGTCTCTTTCGTCCTTGTTCTTGTATTTTAAAAATACTCAGAAAAAATAAAGTCATACAAGTAATCTCATAGACACTCCAAGCCTTCTGATTTGCAAGTCCATACAATTCAGCCAAACACATGTAATAAAGATATAATAACAGAAACCACCACCTTGAACTGTCACACCACCACAGATCACACGTGGAAACGGGGTCACATATAATGAAACTTGTAATACCCTTCAATTGTTCACCCGGGTGGCGATTGTAAGACGTTGTACTGGTCCCGCCGATTGCCATTCAGACGACCAATCGAATCTTGGAGGAGTAACTGCAACTTACGAGCTCTGACAACGCCGTGCCAAAATTGAAACTGTCCGAGCTTGTCGCCAATCAGAGTATTACTCGGTCACAGAGAAGGTAGACCACTCAAACCATGTGTGTCCGAGCTTGTCGCCAATCAGAGTATTGCTCGGTCACAGAGAAGATAGACCACTCAAACCATGTGTGTCCGAGCTTGTCGTCAGTCAGAGTATTACTCGGTCACAGAGAAGATAGACCACTCAAACCATGTGTGTCCGAGCTTGTCGTCAGTCAGAGTATTACTCGGTCACAGAGAAGATAGACCACTCAAACCATGTGTGTCCGAGCTTGTCGCCAATCAGAGTATTGCTCGGTCACAGAGAAGGTAGACCACTCAAACCATGTGTGTCCGAGCTTGTCGTCAGTCAGAGTATTGCTCGGTCACAGAGAAGGTAGACCACTCAAACCACGTGTGTCCGAGCTTGTCGTCAGTCAGAGTATTACTCGGTCACAGAGAAGGTAGACCACTCAAACCATGTGTGTCCGATGTTTTGGAGCGTAATTTGACCGTAAGTTGTGTGTCTCCCGTACTAGAATGACTCTTAATGTAATCTGGTTAAATGTAAGCTCTGGTTATCTATAAAATATAGTGATACGATAATATAGGTATGTATGCAGGGCATCAAAGTTAATATTCAATAAATAATGTATTTACTTCCTTATTAATAATAAAAGTGTTCATGACAACTCCCTTCGTTAATTTCAATAGTTTCAATATTTAGAACGTGGGAACAATTATATAGGCCTAGTATTTATAGGCCAACTACATTACTAAATACGTTTCCCCAAACCTCTGGCACAAGTCAATACTCGTATAAGCCAACAAAAATAAACACACATTTATTTTTAAGTTGATTTTTTTATCGGATTGTTGCGTTTTAAAGGCTTGTTATCATTTTAGATATCTACTTGAAATGTCCTTTGCTTTCAGAGCGTTGCTCAGCTCCCGGCTCGCGTGAGGTATGGGCCAACAGAGCCTTTTTCAATACAGTTTCATCCAAATATGATTTAATATTTAAACAATGGTCAGTATTAGGAACCTCTATTAACTCTTTATCTCTATTAATGTTCAATCAGAAATGATCCACGTGCAACAGTGTTGGTGTAAATGTACGATTTCTAGTCGACTGTATCGCAGAGTTGATTGCCGTGTGATGCACGCTCTATAGAGCGGCAGGCCATGTAAGCTACTAAGGCGTTTTTGTCTAACTCAAATTTTAGTTGCACACACATTTCCAATCTTATAAAATTACGTACGAAATTTAAAATCATTATTAAAAAAAGGAATACATTTCTGTTTTAATCTAGTGTGTTCTGGAAGTTAACTTTTTGTGCGAGAGAGACGGACAATCATACTATCCGAGGAAGCGTCGGATGTCCCCAACCAACTATCTCTTCAGGGGAATGACGCGCGCAGATCAATCAATAAGATTATATAATCTTATCTGTTGGCAGCAGAATGAACACACAGATTAGGAAACTTATAATTGGTGGGACTTTTCTAAACAAAGATCAGTTTCAAATTAAAACGAGCAGAGAGCCGATAAGAAATGAATGAAAATAGTAAAACTACAACATTTATTTCATCCTGTTTTTTCAGATGTTAACTAACTCTCCGTTTAGCGGGTTTTATTTATATTTTCAAATTCAGAGTTGGCTCAACCCGCATAATATCATATATATCAGCCTGGCCGGGACTCGAACCCGGGACCCTTAACCCAGCAGGCAGACACGCTACCAACCGCCCCTCGAGTTGTTGGTAGCCCTGGCTATGAAGCATAATAATCACCTGCAAACATCTTTACACGGTTCTTGCACCGTCCTCAACATTCCAAGGAGGAAATTAGAATCAGGAGACTGTGACAAAATAATGTCGACCTCGGTGGCCCTCTGACTCTCGCTCACACAAAGGGGAGCCTACACACTTCCTGAACTCCCCACCAGATGGTGCAGGCAGCACTAGCCAGACAGAGAGCTGAGTGAGTGCTCAGTCCTGGATGGATAGAAATACCATCAAACAACCCCTCCAATTTTTTACTTAAAATATGAAGACTTTAACATAATATTATATACCTGCTGAACATGAAATGAAAGCTACTCTGAACAACATAATATTATATACCTGCTGAACATGAAATAAAGGCTACTCTGAACAACATAATATGATATACCTGCTGAACATGAAATGAAGGTTACTCTGAATAACATAATATTATATACCTGCTGAACATGAAATAAAGGCTACTCTGAACAACATAATATTATATACCTGCTGAACATGAAATGAAGGCTACTCTGAACAACATAATATGATATACCTGCTGAACATGAAATGAAGGCTACTCTGAATAACATAATATTATATACCTGCTGAACATGAAATGAAGGCTACTCTGAACAACATAATATTATATACCTGCTGAACATTAACTGAAGGCTACTCTGAATAAAATAAACAATTTTCCTAGTCAATACGTTTAACAAAAGGATATCACCAGCTTCCTATGTGGGCTATAGTTGGTAGTTTGTTTAAAAATGCACCCGCATTGTTGGAGAAAGGATGGAAAAACTACAATGATAAATCACATTTATAAATCCTTTCCCAAAGCACTGGGGCCGAAATTAGAATAGTGAGAGATTATCGTGCGAGTCGAACACCTTATACGTTATACCACATAGCTGACAGTGCTAGTAGCAAATACATAATACATAGACTTTATTTATCTTTAATTTACTAAGAAAATCCAAATAGTTGGAGCGAAAACCAAACCGTTTGATTAAGAAAGTTACAACTCGATTGTTAAAAGAGAGGACACCATTGAAAACTTTCTATTCTATATTTAAAGTACATTTGATTAAATAATCAGTTTATTTCCTGTTTTTATATCCGCCATGGTTGGGGACTTCAGCGCTAACTATAATGTATTTAAGTTTACGTGCTCCAAAGCTGTTTGTATTGACTCATTTACTTCAGAGAAGAGTTTATCAACTGTATTATACTTTCTTAAAGCTCTATTTATTTTATTTCCAATTTCTTTCTCCTTTTCTGGAGAAGTTTAAGTAGTTCATTTCCGTGAATGTTAAAAAAGACAAGCCCTGGCGACCCTCACTATCTCATAGCAGCTGAGCCCAAGATTCGTTTAATCTGGTTGGAGACATCAAAAGTACTTTAAAAAGTATGACGACTTGAAAACACGTGTCATACCAAGAATAATATCAACCTTGGATAGATAAGTCATCTTAATTCCATTTTCTGCGATGTTTTATAAACGAAAGAATCGTAATTATTCAAATCAACTTGCAACACAAAGCATATACCGTTCAAACAAATAACATACTTTAAAATTATAGCGAGTATTCAGTTTTCCCAAATATTTATTGTCTAGTGAGTTAAACAAATAATAGCGATGCGTTGTTAAAGCCTAAAATTGTGTTTTTTAAGATATCTGGGAAAAGATACGTTTATTTGCGTAAATATATTTTAAAGAATAAGTTAGCGATATTAATAAAAGCTTCAATGTGGTTAAACTAGGATTTTAACCAGACTGTTGATTATTATTAAAAGTGGTTAAAAATATCTTCGGTGGTCACGTAGTCTAACACGCTACTCTCGTGTTTGACTAGACTGCCGATGACAGGGAGATCAGGGTTCAATCCCGGTTGAGTGTACTGAGGTTTTTTTACCCCTAGATAGTGGTTTTTCACTCTTCCTCCACAAAATGAGGGTACATTTCTTATAATTTTAACCTTTCTAATCATTAATACATTAGTGTAATTAGTACAACCCGAATGGGCAGTAAAACGAGGTGCAAAAAAACCCCAGAGTAATTAAAGTTTTTTTTTTACCAAATGTGACTTTAAACAAGTGTTAAAAAGTGACTTACAAGCCCCGCACTAAAATCTATTAAAAGGATCAACGACAGGCTGAAGTGAGTGGGTGTGGGTCGATCACCAAGCTTTAGGTTAAGTAAATTTACATTACACATTAGCGCAAGTGTGTATAACCTGAACGGGTAGTAAGACGCGGTGCTAATAATAATTTAGTCAATTTTCCAAAGATGAAGTTTATAGATCAAGCAGTTTGTGAGATACAGCATTTATAAAATCTATAAGACACTTCCAACTTGAAAATTGACAAAGAAGTGCTGCTCATCTTAATCAATGTAATCGTTCTAGCTGCTCACGCGCAACCTGGGAAACCTATATTCCCGTTTAAAACTACAGGCCCCACAGCGTCTAAGTGCCTTGTTTAAGGTCGGGTGAAAGGGGGCGCGAAAAAGAACAGTGATTTTGCGGTTTTTATATTAAAACATTTTTGGCCAAAATAAATAAAATATTTATCCAGTACAAACCAAGAATTTGATTTTATTCATATGGTGATATCAAACGTTGATGAAAGCATGACATAAGAATAGCGGCATTAGATGAGAAACTTTTTAAATAAAGAGAAAAAGTTTGTCATTAAATTCGGGGGCACGCATGTCAGATATTCAACAACTGTTGATATCACAATGGGAAGAAAATTTAACTCGTGTGATTTTACTGGAGAAATTATTTTATTTATTGTGGCCAAAAAAAGGCTCTGAAACAAAAACTTCAAAAACACTGCCCTTTTTCTCGCGTCTTCTTCCGTCCCACCTTAAGGATGCTGCCTACCTACGACGCCATGGCAGGGGAAGAGATATTTACCATGTTCATGAATTCACGTTATAATGATATAAAGTTGAAACAAAAACCATTAGTTCTTAAAGAACTCTAAAAATAGTCGTACAGTGTCACAAATTATTATTATTATTTTGTTAAAGTAGTGTTTTTGTAAACATATTTTTTCAAAACCATGTACAGCTTAGGCTATTTGGCTTGGTGACGAAAATGCCCTGTAGGAGTCTTCCTGCCAGGATGTAGATCAAAAGAGCCCGAGGTAGCAAATGTCTATCTAGAATAGGAAACAAGAAAAAGGGTAATTTTAAATAGCAAGTCAATGATATAACAATAACATAATGATGGTGTAAACTCGTCAGAGGAAGAGGGTAAATGATATCAGTAGATAAACAAGAGGCTTCGCAGGGTGAAATGCTCATTTTCTATCTTTCTATTTCATACACTGGTTCTTAAGTGTGATCGTGCTTGGCCTGCTTAGGTGTTTCAGGTTAAGATTTAACTCCCTTCGCAGAATAGCTATGAAATCTCCAAGTAGAAAACGTCGTTAAAGGTGGCCCAGGCAAGCCAGGGGCGGGGCCCCGGGCCCGATACAATTCATCACCGAGGACTGACTCGCAAGCTATGATCTCGCAAGACGCAGGCTAAAAATAAAAAAGAGCTAATTCTGAAAGGCTTCTCTCTAACTGCGGGCTAAAAGGTGCAGCCTAGGTCAATACATGGCTTGTAGGAGGTGTGATGTAGCTTTCTACGTGGCTTCGGGACAAGCATGATAAATAACAAAGTGACGTGTAAGCTGTTAAGACGGAAGGCTTCTAGTGCTCCAAAGAAGTGTAAGATATCACGACGGAAGGCTTGTAGTGCTCTAAAGAAGTGTAAGATATCACGACGGAAGGCTTGTAGTGCTCTAAAGAAGTGTAAGATCATGACGGAAGTTTGTAGTGCTCTAAAGAAGTGTAAGATCATGACGGAAGTTTGTAGTGCTCTAAAGAAGTGCAAGCCATCTCGACGGAAGGCTTGTAGTGCTCTAAAGAAGTGCAAGCCATCTCGACGGAAGGCTTGTAGTGCTCTAAAGAAGTGTAAGATATCACGACGGAAGGCTTGCAGTGCTCTAAAGAAGTACAAGCCATCTCGACGGAAGGCTTGTAGTGCTCTAAAGAAGTGCAAGCCATCTCGACGGAAGGCTTGCAGTGCTCTAAAGAAGTGTAAGATATCACGACGGAAGGCTTGTAGTGCTCCAAAGAAGTGTAAGATATCACGACGGAAGGCTTGTAGTGCTCCAAAGAAGTGCAAGCCATCTCGACGGAAGGCTTGTAGTGCTCTAAAGAAGTGCAAGCCATCTCGACGGAAAGCTTGTAGTGCTCCAAAGAAGTGCAAGCCATCTCGACGGAAGGCTTGTAGTGCTCTAAAGAAGTGTAAGATATCACGACGGAAGGCTTGCAGTGCTCCAAAGAAGTGTAAGATATCACGACGGAAGGCTTGTAGTGCTCCAAAGAAGTGCAAGCCATCTCGACGGAAGGCTTGTAGTGCTCTAAAGAAGTGCAAGCCATCTCGACGGAAAGCTTGTAGCGCTCCAAAGAAGTGCAAGCCATCTCGACGGAAGGCTTGCTACTGTTTCAGGCCACCTGAATCCTGGCTCCGAAATGCGATGGGAACTTGTCAACTAAGGTCAATTGATAGCTGACCTTCCAATAGAGGAACTGAACGTTGCGTCCACATCCATACCCCAATTATCTTACGAATTGATATTTCTAAACGTTAGAAAGAGTCACTAGATCTTCTTTCATGTATTCATACGTAAATCATCATCTGCATCTGTCCCTTCTGAGTACCATTACCTATAAATTAACACCAATGATACATTAAAAGGTAATCGTGATGACGGAAAAAAAGTGTTCCAAATGTCCTTCCATAAGAAAACCAAGATATAAAATTTAAGAGCGTGATATTTAATAATTCTAAAACAATGAGGCAAATGCTGGCTAGTATTTACAAAGATACAAAACCGCCAAACTTGGATAATTTTTAATGCTTCAACATAAACATATTTGGTCAACGTTCCATGTGAACAATGTTGTTTCAACATTGAAACAAGCACTTGAGCCTTTTTATTATTCGAGTAAAACCTTTCAAGTGCAGTAGTTAGTTAGTGAGGGCCCAAAGTGAGTCGCCAACAATTATCTTCTCCTCTTGAGTTTCACATTACTCTATTGACCGAACGGAGGGGAGGTCCTGTTTTAACGCTACCTTACCGAATTTTAGATATCTGTTTTTTATACAATTATTGCCATTGATTAATTTTAACGAAACTTGGCAGGGACATTTTTTGAGCATAGGCCGAACTATATTTATATACACACACAGAAAACAATTGTATGCGATGTTTTATAGTATCATTATAATAATAAAGAATAACCGATGTCCACGTGGTTTAAAGACGTCAGCATATAAAGGGTATCCCAAAAGCCTCCATACAAAGGGAAAAATGACTTTACTCAGTTGTGTCACAGAATGTTTTCAATGTGGTGGCCATCAAGTGTCAGACACAGATCAACGCAATCACGCGAGTTTTGCCGAACATTTTGCAAGATGTTTAAGGTCACATGAGTGCAGACGTCAATGATACGAGCCTTCAGATGAAGCATATTCCTGATTTCCTCCTGGTTCAAATGTCCCCACAGGTAAAAATCAAGGGGCGTGAGGTCCGGAGACTGGAGCGGACCCTGCATATATATCGTTCGGGCAGATATATATAGGCCTATACACTGGCCGACCACTTAAACTATATATATATATATATATAATTTTATATATACTGGTTGACTTATTAAACTATATACACAAGCCACACACACACAGAGATGTCTTAAACCACGTGAATAACGGTTATTTCCTAAGAATATAATGATACTATAAAATATTTATTAATTTGTTTTCTAACTTGACACCAAGAAACAAAATTCAAATCTGAAGACAAATTTTTATCATGTATTGACGCACATGTTCGTGGAAATGCTCGTGTTCGTAGTTCTGTTTAAGGGCCAGTTTCATAGTCAAATTTAGTACGCCTCAAGTGCGGCGCTACATTAAGTACATGACGACACCTACCTCAACTCGAATGGAATGGGCCGTTCTCGCATAGGAAACTGGCCCATTCCATTCTGGTTTAGGTAGGTGTCGTCATGCACTTAGTGTAGCGCCGCACTTGAGGCGTACTAAATTTGACTATGAAACTGGCCCTAAGTCTGGGCGCGGCTTTATACGCATATCACATATGTACTAATTATTCTAGCTAGGGATGAGGAAGGTTGCATTTGTAGAGGAAGTGTACCCGGATTTGCGATAAGGGAGAGTGGAAAGCCATTTAAAAAACCTCCGTACACACGACCAAGATCGAACCCCAATATCTCTGTCATCGGCAATCTAGTTAATGCAAGAGTGACGCCTTAGACGACGCCACCACCAAAGCGGGTGATTGTTGATATTGACTCGAGTAATGGCTAAATATCAAGGATATAATTTGTCATTGTTCCCGCGTCTAAGTATCTTGGAGATATTGTCATTATTGAGCCTGTGGTAGGTATCTAGGAGATATCTCACTATTGTGCCTGTGGTAAGTATCTTGGAGATATCGTCACTATTGTGCCTGTGGTAGGTATCTCGGAGATACTGTCAATATTGTGCCTGTGGTAAGTATCTTGGAGATATTGTCATTATTGAGCCTGTGGTAGGTATCTAGGAGATATCGTCACTATTGTGCCTGTGGTAAGTATCAAGGAAATATTGTCATTATTGTGCCTGTGGTAAATATCTCGGAGATACTGTCAATATTGTGCCTGTGGTAAGTATCTTGGAGATATTGTCATTATTGTGCCTGTGGTAAGTATATCGGAGATACTGTCAATATTGTGCCTGTGGTAAGTATCTTGGAGATATTGTCATTATTGTGCCTGTGGTAAGTATCTTGGAGATATTGTCATTATTGTGCCTGTGGTAAGTATATCGGAGATATTGTCACTATTGTACCTGTGGTAAGTATCTAGGAAATATTGTCATTATTGTGCCTGTGGTAAGTATCTCGGAGATATTGTCACTATTGTGCCTGTGGTAAGTATCTTGAAGATATTGTCACCATCGTGCCTGTGGTAAGTATCTTGGAGATATTGTCACTATTGTGCCTGTGGTAAGTATCTTGAAGATATTGTCACTATTGTGCCTGTGGTAAATATCTAGGAAATATTGTCATTATTGTGCCTGTGGTAAGTATCTTGAAGATATTGTCATTATTGTGCCTGTGGTAAGTATCTTGGAGTAATTGTCATTAATGTGCCTGTGGTAAGTATATCGGAGATATTGTCACTATTGTGCCTGTGGTAAGTATCTAGGAAATATTGTCATTATTGTGCCTGTGGTAAGTATCTCGGAGATATTGTCACTATTGTGCCTGTGGTAAGTATCTTGGA
>CABFVX010003333.1:70858-81796 GCA_902151425.1 Timema shepardi
CCCCCCCCCCCCCCTAATGAAGATTCTATCCAGGTTCAATTCTTACACCGGACCAGATATTGATGGTTACAAAAAATGAATGTTTTAAATCAATAATAAATTATCAGTATGGAGTTTGGTTGCTGTGTTTGTTCTCGAGCCAAGTTAGTATCAGTAATAAATACCGTAAGGTTAACGCCAAAGTGGCGACAGTGTTTGCGCTTCTAGGATAAACAATGTCTTGTATACAGAAGCGTACTGTGTGGTTTACAAGCCGGCTCGTCAGAATGTTATTTAAGTCGTTAATGAGGTTGATAGGGCAAGTCGTGTTATGAACGGGTTGTGTTAATCAGAGCAAGTTAACAAGAACAATGGCTTGATCTCCCGACCCCAGCTTCTGTCTACTGCCCTGGTGACACGACCTCTTCATTACTACAGAACAACTATCTGGCTTAGGAGTGAGGACAATGGGACTGGGCTGCTGGGAACCTGAGGGCAATGGGACTGAGCTGCTGGGAACCTGAGGGCAATGGAACTGAGCTGCTGGGAACCTGAGGGCAATGGGACTGAGCTGCTGGGAACCTGAGTGCAATGGGACTAAGCTACTGGGAACCTGAGGACAATGGAACTGAGCTGCTGGGAACCTGAGGACAATGGAACTGAGCTGCTGGGAACCTGAGGGCAATGGAACTGAGCTGCTCGGAACCTGAGGGCAATGTGACTGAGCTACTGGGAACCTGAGGAGTGAAGACAATGGAACTGAGCTACTGGGAACCTGAGGAGTGAAGACAATGGAACTGAGATACTAGGAGCCTGAGGGCAATGGAACTGAGCTGTTGGGAACCTGAGGAGTGAAGACAATGGAACTGATTTACTGGGAACCTGAGGAGTGAAGACAATGGAACTGAGCTACTAGGAACCTGAGGAGTGAAGACAATGGGACTGAGCTACTAGGAGCCTGAGGGCAATGGAACTGAGCTGTTGGGAACCTGAGGAGTGAAGACAATGGGACTGAGCTACTGGGAACCTGAGGAGTGAAGACAATGGAACTGAGCTACTAGGAACCTGAGGAGTGAAGACAATGGGACTGAGCTACTAGGAGCCTGAGGGCAATGGAACTGAGCTGTTGGGAACCTGAGGAGTGAAGACAATGGGACTGAGCTACTGGGAACCTGAGGAGTGAAGACAATGGAACTGAGCTACTAGGAACCTGAGGAGTGAAGACAATGGGACTGAGCTACTAGGAGCCTGAGGGCAATGGAACTGAGCTGTTGGGAACCTGAGGAGTGAAGACAATGGGACTGAGCTACTGGGAACCTGAGGAGTGAAGACAATGGAACTGAGCTACTAGGAACCTGAGGAGTGAAGACAATGGGACTGAGCTACTAGGAGCCTGAGGGCAATGGAACTGAGCTGTTGGGAACCTGAGGAGTGAAGACAATGGGACTGAGCTACTGGGAACCTGAGGAGTGAAGACAATGGAACTGAGCTACTAGGAACCTGAGGAGTGAAGACAATGGGACTGAGCTACTAGGAGCCTGAGGGCAATGGAACTGAGCTGTTGGGAACCTGAGGAGTGAAGACAATGGGACTGAGCTACTGGGAACCTGAGGAGTGAAGACAATGGAACTGAGCTACTAGGAACCTGAGGAGTGAAGACAATGGAACTGAGCTACTAGGAACCTGAGGAGTGAAGACAACGGAACTGAGCTACTGGGAACCTGAGGAGTGAAGACAATGGAACTGAGCTACTGGGAACCTGAGGAGTGAGGATAGGGGTGGCTCAAGATGATAGCTGAGGAAACTGTGCTGTAACTTAAGGCAAATAAGCGGGAATTATGAATACTGTACAATAAACAAATTAGATACTTTTTGTTTTAGTAAAGTAACTTTGGTTTTGGTGTCGCTGGTGGGGTAGGCTCAGGGGCAAAGCGTGATTATAATTTTTTGGTAAACTGAGGGGAACAAATAGAAAAGTCAATAGGAGTCAAAAATAGGATTTTTATGAAGTTATATATTTCAGTACTGGAAAACTACTACTTCTACTACTAATAATAATAATAATATTAATTATAACAACTATTTTATTCTTTGCTATACCTTCTGTGAAATATTTAATTTTGGTCTTGCTATTCTCCCTATTAAATGCACTTTTCGTTCAAAATACAAACCCTCAGTAGAATTATTTAACAAAAAGTCAACAACCGAAATAATCCTTTTTGTTGTCTAGAGCGTCTGCCATTTTTTTATAAGGTATATACACTAAATACTAAAACTCTACTGATATAATATGTTGATGATCAGCTGTTTTAAGGGTACGTTGCGATGCATCATGGGTCAACATACAGCGTGTGAATCAAACTTTAGACAGAAAGGTGTCCGCTTATCTTGCCAAAATGAAAAATCCATTTCGCGCGCTTGCTAAAGTGTCACTACGCTTTAAAAAATAGCCATTAAATTTCAATTTAAAAATTTTTTTATGTAAAGGAATATTCTCTCTCCTTTTGAGTTAGATGAGCTTATTCTGGCTATCCTGACGCCTCACTAATGGGTAGGCCTACTATTAATTCTAATTAGTTGTTTTAATCGTACTAGGTTAATAAAACCGATTTAAATAATTAATGTGAATATAAATACTTCAGTGCAAGTTGTAATAAATAAACAAAACTAAAGTTATCCAGCATTTTTTGGGTACATGTGACATATCTAAATATCTAACTATCTAATCTATAAATTAGGACAATTGTTAGATCTTTTGGGGTCTACAGAAGTGGACAGACAAGAGCTATATTTGCTGTGTATGAACAGATGTAGATATTCACGGCGAACAAATAAACATTTCTTTTGGAATAAAAGTTAAAAAAATGTTTTATCTTTGCTCAAAATATCGAGATGTTCTGTCAGTATGACAGTACTTGCTCTACAGGAAGTTTTTATGAAAAAGTCAAAACAAAATCAAAAGACAGAATTCAAAGGTCGGCCACTTTAGCTCAGTCAGTAGCGTTTCGTTCTACAGAGCTGAGGGTCCCGGGTTCGATCCCCATCGTGGTCTAAAGATCTGTATTTGTTGAAGTGTTGGTTCCCCCTTCCACGGTAATGAATTAACGGCTGGGGGCTGGATGTTGTGTCTGTTCTAGATTTGAAAAAAGTCATGTGCTGTACAGTCGGTTCAGAAAGTGCATGTCAAATAGATTAAAAATATACTCAATACGTAGAAAATACAATGAAAAATACAAAACCAATCTCACCTGTTAAAAATTAGGGGTGTTAATAATCTTTTGGAGCAACTTAACAGGTCGTAATAACAGTTTGCTAATTATCATAAACAATCTAAAACAAGTTAAAACTGAGACGCAAACTATCATGTTTATAAGTCACTAATTAATAAAACTCCAGTTTGGAAATAAACATCACTGGATTGGGGCTAAGCTCACCCAAACTGGTTTGCCGTGATGAGAGACGGTTCTAATCCTCGTCAATTTTACTGAAAGTAGTTTTCATTAATCGGTTTACCAGCTTCTCTCAACGCAAATGTAGGCAAATTTATTCTATATCCTACCTCATCTCCTTAGCCCATCACTGTATATTTGCGGTTGAAATAGACGGGTAATAATACGCTTTGCACACTTCTAATAAAAACGTTACATTATCGGAAATATTGCTTATCTACCTTTACTTAGATTCATCTAGTTCCTCTCCTGCCCATGTTCGGTTAATCCCCCTCCTGCCCAAGTTCGGTTAGTCCCCCTCCTGCCCATGTTCGGTTAGTCCCCCTCCTGCCCATGTTCGGTTAGTCCCCCTCCTGCCCATGTTCATCTAGTTCCTCTCCTGCCCATGTTCGGTTAGTCCCCCTCCTGCCCATGTTCGGTTAGTCCCCCTCCTGCCCATGTTCAGTCCCCTTCCTGCCCATGTTCAGTTAGTTCCCCTCCTGCCCATGTTCGGTTAGTCCCCCTCCTGCCAGTGTTCACCTAGTTCCTCTCCTGCCCATGTTCAGTTAGTTCCTCTCCTGCCCATGTTCAGTTAGTTCCTCTCCTGCCCATGTTCATCTAGTCCCCCTCCTGCCCATGTTCAGTCTCCCTCCTGCCCATATCAGTGTGCACGTAATGATCCAGATTCATATCAATCTAACTAACAAGGGGGACCGACACATTGACCTACTCCCGCCAATTGGCGAGGTCTTCTCACCGGAACACGATATGTGGCAACGTCGCACTCTGACCTCCCCGCAGTGTCAACACACATGGCCAACATCTAGGTGTCTACTTCTTAATAATCCCACAGTTAAAACGTTAAGTTAATGATAGCAATCAGATGTAATGACGTAATGAACAGCAGTTTAATGACTCACACTGGTGCATTGGCGGGCGCAGCGATGCTGGAGGGAACGTGCAATTTGCATACAGGACTGAAACTAACTACGTTATCCTCCCTTTCGGAGAGTACATTTAATAGTCACTTGTTTTAAACTCTAATAGTTTTAGTCACTAAGTGTTTGGTAAAAGAAGCTTCACAAATCACGCTTGGATGGTTATTGTTAAATTTATCTCAAGTTTAATGAATGGTACCTACGATACATTCCTACATACTTTCTGGTTTGTGGCAAAGTTTTGAAAAACCAAATGTCAAAAAACTATCCTTAAATAAGTAAAAAAAAAAAAATAACCCGCTTCGGTGGCCGCATGATCTAACGCGCTACTCTCGTATGGGACTATAGTGCTGAAGATCTAACGCGCTACTCTCGTATGGGACTATATTGCTGAGGATCTAACGCGCTACTCTCGTATGGGACTATAGTGCTGAAGATCTAACGCGCTACTCTCGTATGGGACTATAGTGCTGAGGATCTAACGCGCTACTCTCGTATGGGACTATAGTGCTGAGGATCTAACGCGCTACTCTCGTATTGGACTATAGTGCTGAAGATCTAAAGCGCTACTCTCGTATGGGACTATAGTGCTGAAGATCTAAAGCGCTACTCTCGTATGGGACTATAGTGCTGTAGATCTAACGCTCTACTCTCGTATGGGACTATGGTGCTGAGGATCTAACGCGCTGCTCTCGTATGGGACTATAGTGCTGAAGATCTAACGCGCTACTCTCGTGTTGGACTATAGTGCTGAGGATCTAAAGCGCTACTCTCGTATGGGACTATGGTGCTGAGGATCTAACGCGCTACTCTCGTATTGGACTATAGTGCTGAAAGATCTAAAGCGCTACTCTCGTATGGGACTATGGTGCTGAGGATCTAACGCGCTACTCTCGTATGGGACTATATTGCTGAGGATCTAACGCGCTACTCTCGTATGGGACTATAGTGCTGAAGATCTAACGCGCTACTCTCGTGTTGGACTATAGTGCTGAAGCCAAGACATCTTATCAAGGCAAACATCTCAATTCTGAGTGAAATCCGTTAAACCGACTACTCTGTAGTCCCAGGTGCACACAAATATGAAATACACTTTTCTTAAACAGCTTATTTCTATAAATGATACCTTGGTGATAAAACTCATATTAATATAAGTTAGAAATACACAAGCAAACTGAGCTTATAGACATCGGAGATAAAATATTTCTATGCAACTAATAACTTATCATGACAATCTTTATATCTTTATATTATGATTACAAGGGCCAGCACATATTAACTTAGTCTTTAAATAATACAACTTTGAATGAAGCGTGATTTAATAAACAACAAAATCTAAATAAGATTACTTTATAGTAAAAATTCGTATTATTTACCTAAGTGTCTAAATGTATACAGTGCAATACTTTTCTTCAAATCATACTCGTAGTTAAGTTACTATTCTAAATAATATGTGTAAAACAAGTATTTATAGTTCGTGTCGGTGGGTTCGTCTTACCTGTGTTCTATTTGTGATGGTGCTCCGACTGTCCCCTGTCCGGCAAAACACGAGACGCGTGGCTAAGAAACACAAACTAGAGGCTCAGAGAACAATGTTTACTTTCCACAGCCCCGATCAAACAAGTGCGGCCTCAATTCACAACAAAGGCAATCAACTACCCCGAATAATTTAGCTTTCCGGTAATTAATAACAACATCTGGTTCCTTGTGATGAAAGCGGACATCACCGACAAGGATTCGATCCAGAGACTTTTTGGAAAGTTCTATCGACCAGCAGAAAACATGTGCATCGTTAATGGCAGAGTCATTTGAACGTGCGAGACTATAATTATATATATCTCTCTGGCAGTGGGGAGGGGAAGGGGGTATAAACATCTATCCCTCTTTGTAAACACGATCTGTCTGCAAGCAACAAGAGAACAGCAAATCTTATCTTGTTTCTAGCCACAAGACTTGTAGGTACAGTCCAATTTCAACAGGAAGGGTCTTTTTGAATCACAACCAAAATTGATTACTATGTTGTTTTATATGAATGTTAGTCCAAGGGCGAGTTCACAGCTCGGGACTTGTCACGGGCCGCGGCCGATACAAACATGTGTGCTTTGTTTGCGCGGCGCGTCTTACTACCAGTCCGGACTATGCGCATGTTGATCGCGCAGTTGGGTAGAGGACAGGACTGGGCGGAGCTTCGAAAAAAAAATAATTCTGCTTCGACAGGTATGAAGCTTCGCCAATAAAGAAAACTTGACAGCTAAAATACCCAATTTATGATAAATCTGCCATTTTAAGCCGTTAAACATTAATATGCGTATAAAAAATCTCAAGTAATTGAATTTTAACCAAGAATAAAACGATATATTACAAATTATTGTACAAAATAAAATTATTTTAAAATAATTTTAGCGCATAAAGATGTATAAATAAAAACATATTTTTAAAGCATAAAACAATTAACAAAAATAAACGAACTTCGATTCGGGTTCAAGAATATTTCATATTTTCGATTCGAATTATGTTAGAATTAACAAGGTTGAGAGTTTCAGTAGCCTAGAATTACAAACCGTTCATACAAACAGTTTGTAGGAGACGTTTATCAGCTAAAGCGGGAAAGGTTGAAGAAATCATAAGTTAAGGTCCATATTTTCGCAGGTTATATAACTGTTTTGTACGTCTTCACAGACGAGAATTTATCAGACGCTTTTATTATATATAATACAAACAATTAATTAACGAGGAGCCTACCTTTGTGAATGGTGACAGTGTACCTGGAATGATGAGTTGATATATGGGGCGCCCCAATCTTGAATCTTGAACACTTTAAATACACTAATTACATCACACGAGAGAGGAGTATTTTGGTCTTTGTACCTCGAGACATAAAGACGCTTGCATACACTGATTTTACCGTTATACAAAACAAAATTCGCGGGAGTTGGCGAGCCCAGAGCCAGTATAGAAGTGTCAATGAAGTGCTGCCACCTACTGCGAATAAGTATAACTAACTATACACAAAATAGAGCACAGCTGGCTCAGTAGGTATATTCACACTAAACAATAACAAAACACTCTTTTGTACAACATAACTCAACTAATGTTTCAGTAGACGTGTTTAGTTTAATATTTTAATCACAATAATCCCAACATGAACACAGGGACATTTGAATATACCAGTTTTAAATGAAAAGTAAAATGTTTGCTCGATATCCGCACGCGAGGCTCGTGACAAATATTATAAAACAAATCTACTCAATAAATATTTGTATTTATTTTGTCGAAAAGGATTTTAATTAATAAAAATTGTACAGACACTAATCTTATCAGAGCCCCTTCCCTTTCCTTTAGACCGTAATTTAAAGTCGAAAAATCACAGAGCTCAAATAAAAACATTGAAATTTGTGTAGGTCTCGCATTCAAGAAGATGCGCTTAGAACTTGTGGACGAGGTTTGCCGACGGACGTGTAACAGTTTGTCTTGTGTCTTGTGTACTCCAAGACAATCTGTACACTAATGGAGCAGGAGCCAAGAAGCTGGAATTCCAGAAGAAATGTAAACGCATTTAGGGAAAGACATCTCAGTAAAGCTTGATTCCCACGTGCGTCTAAAATAGAAATCAGAATCTGCTTGAGGAGCGCAGCAATTCATCAATTCACACGCTGTATGTTGACCCATGATGCATCGCAACGCACACTTAAAACAGCTATCAACATATATTATTTTATAATAGATAGATACACATTTTATATAATTCTCCAGGTGGATGTTTTCAAATTACAACGCTGAGTCTTGGCACACGCGCTTTACACTAGTGGGTTATTTCCTCGCGAGGGCCAGCGAGGCTGTCTGCTTGCTGCTAACTTCACAGCGCATGCGCTGTACGGATTTTAGATGGCCGGTTCTGAGATTTGATTGGTTCTCCGGTGCCGAAGATCTCAGGCAGAGCAGACAAAGTATAGATAAGTTGAACTTCAGTAGAACAGCTCGCACCGATGGGGCGGAAACCTTGTGATTGGCTTAGAGCTCATCACGTGACCACGTATCTGTTCTGCGCTTGTTTTTCGGCGTAGGTGTGAATCCACAGTAAGACAGACTTTACCAGCAATCCGGATTAGGTGAGACTAATGCCTTTGCCTATGCTATGCATGTTATGATGTGGGTTAGTTATGCTTAGCTATACCGTACTGGTTTATAAAGGGACCAGAAAGCCCTTTTTTCCAACCAAGATTCTATTATAATAGCGTTCTGGTATAAAAAAAGACCTTTCATGTCACTTAAAAAGTCAGTAAAGTATTAATGGGGACGAAAATATATTCGACACATTAATTAGCCTTGCTACGTTAGCCTTGCTATGTTGTATATATTGTCTAACATGTTATATATTGTCTAACACACTACTCCGCAGACTAGTGCTCTGAGGGCAAGATCGTTCAGGCACCAAATCATTGCACAACCCTTTCTGAGAGATCTTGGTTCAATTCTCAGTGTGATAGGATTATTTTAGTTATCAAGTGGTTCAAGGTATAAATAAACCAAACATTCTAATCCTAAGCGTCCAGAGGTAAACATTATTAATTTAAAGTTATCTTTTAAGCGTCGTATAGTAGACTGTTATTTATGTTTTATAATATTTGGAGTGTGGATAATCCAAGGTCTTGAAATGATTATTTATCAACACCACAATGCACTCCACGGCTAGTGTTGGCCCAATCGCCATCTGCACTTCAGAGATACAAGGAGTGACAACTGTTGGAGATAACATGTCACCAGCTAGGGAGATAAGTTTATCGTATCAATAGTTCAACCTTTAAAATCATACTCTTGGAATGTTTGTTTTAATAAAACAACACGGAAAATATATCGTCCTAATTGAACTTAGCAGGCCAATAGTGCTGGACATAGTTTGATATCTATAACACAGTGAAATAAGAAACTGTGACCAAGCTTACCTGCTTAAAAATATTACAGTCAACTCTCGATTATACGACCCCGGGAATAGCGTCCCCCTCGAAGTAACGACCCTTTTTTAGGGAACCGTGAAAAATGTGGGGAAAAAGGTTGAAAAGTTGAAGGAAATCGGCTGTAAAATGTGTTTGTTGCATTTATTTAGGTCGCTGCGTTGCAATTATCTTTGTGAGCGCTGTATTACTAGTAACTGGGGTGGGTCAGGTATAAAAAAAGACACCACCTCATCAATGTCAGCCAATATCACTTGACTCTGTCCACCCCCTCCCACAAGCAAGACAATGTTTCCCCGCGCACGACTGCCGCTACATCACGCGCCAGGCTTGCTTTTGCCATTGTTATTTCGATTCTCGATTTGGTTACTATTTTGGTTTGATTTTGTGAACAATTTTTGATGACCCATGCTATTGTTTAACATTGTTATTTTGATTTGGTTACTATTTTGGTTGGATTTTGTGAACGATTTTTGATGACCCACGCTATTTTTTTCTAAATTTGATACGAACTTATAATTTTGACGAAATGAGTGAAAGGAGTACCTTCTTCAAGAAATAGGAGGTTTTATTTTATTTACTTTTTCACGTATTGTCTAAAAAATGCAATTTTTTCGTATAAAGGTCAGGGGTGGAACAAAATCTGTTAAAATTCTAATAACGACCCCTTCGAAATAACGACCCTTTTCCAGGGAACCGTGAAGGGTCGTAGAATCGAGAGTTGACTGTATTTAAAAAATGAATCAGTTTCAGTAAGAGTACAATATTTAATTTTGGTAATGGTAGGGTATCGGTTGGATGTCACTTATCAGATGTTTTCGAAATTGATAATAGGTTGAAGCTAGGAGATGCACTTTACCCGTTAGTTTTTATGCTAGCCTTGGAGTATGCTATTATGGTAATGCAAGGCTTGACATTAAACGGTGTAACGCAGCTATTAGGATGCAGATGATATTTATTTATTAGGTAGTAGTAAGGAAGCTGTTGTTACAAAAAAATGCAGACATTTGACTAGAGGCCAGCGGGGAAATAGGTTTGGAAGTGGACGCTGAAAAGACTAAGTATGTGATCACATTAATCAAGAAAAAATTAGGAAAATTTTACTTTAAGCAACATATCATTTAATAGGGTTAATGAGTTCGAATATTTAGGAACAATTTTAACAAGCAGTGACGATATAAGATTGGGGGAAATGCATCCTATTAAACGGTCAGTGAGTTGCTAACATGTCGGTCTGTTGTCAAGAAATGTACAAAACAGTAGATCATAGTGGGGAAACATGGTCTCTTACCTTAAATGACGACAAGAATAATGTCCGAAAATGCCTAGGAAAATATTTGTAGGTTTGCATAGTGATGAGTTATATTCCCTGTATACATAGCAAAACATTGTTAGGGTAGCAAAATATCGCAGTTTAGGGTGGCTAGGGCGTGCAGTACGAATAAAAGAATCTAGAACCTTGTTCAGGGTATTGACTGGCAAACCCAATGGGAGGAGACCATCAGGAAGACCCAGACACAGATGGAAGGATGGGGTGTAATGAGGTGGACTGGATAGAACTAGCTCAAGACAGAGATAGGTGGCGTACTTTTGTTACTGCGGCAATTGACTTCTGAGCTCCTAACCCCATAGAGGGGGGGG
>CABFVX010003334.1:54916-72308 GCA_902151425.1 Timema shepardi
CTAGAGGATATAACTAACTTACCAACTCTACTAGAGGATATAATTAACTTACCAACTCTGCTAGAGGATATAGCTAACTTACCAGCTCTGCTAGAGGATATAACTAACTTACCAAATCTGCTAGAGGATATAACTAACTTACCAAATCTGCTAGAGGATATAACTAACTTACCAAATCTGCTAGAGGATGTAACTAACTTACCAACTCTGTTAGATGATATAACTAACTTACCAACTCTGCTAGAGGATATAACTAACTTACCAAATCAGCTAGAGGATATAACTAACTTACCAAATCTGCTAGAGGATATAACTAACTTACCAACTCTACTAGAGGATATAACTAACTTACCAACTCTGCTAGAGGATATAACTAACTTACCAAATCTGCTAGAGGATATAACTAACTTACCAAATCTGCTAGAGAATATAACTAACTTACCAAATCTGCTAAAACATCTGCTAGGGGATTATAACAAACTTACCTACACCTGTTAGAAAATAAAATAGCACTACCAACATCTTCTGGGGAGTACTACAATTACCTACAGCTGCTAGATAGTATCTGTTACCAGAGTTTTACAAACTGTTAGACATGACTCACTGGTTGGACACAAGGAGTTTCCACAGCATGGTTATATCTTTGTAGCTGCTCAGTTCCTCCTAATTGGTGTTTATGTAAACTGTAAAATATTAATATTCAGCTTTGAAAAATGAACAATACATCTACATAGTTATGTAAAAGTGGTTTCTAAGATACAACGGCAATCACAACCGAGTACACAGAGGATTGGAAGTTTAAAATGCCCTCCGCACATCTCTCACGTAACAGAACCCGCCAATCAGCCCTGTTATTAGTAAACAAACTCGCCTGCACCATTGACAGGTAAATATTTCAATGACCTTTTAAAATATATGTTTCATGCCATTTAATTTCACCTTCCTAAAAACAGAATTATAAAAAATTATCTAATTTTATTGTCCATTTTTACAACAAACTAAATGTTTGCATTAGATGTGTCCATCCTCAATTACCAGGCTACATCCATAAGTCTGACCCAGTTTGGGGAAGGCCACAATTTACAATAATTAAGATTGATTTAAGGAACGTGTGGGATTACAAGATAGCCTATGGTTATAGGTATATGGATAATTATATTGTTACATAGTATTGTTTAAAAAACACAACCTTGTAATAGTACTATTTATATAACAAAAATATTTATTAAATTGTAAAAACAACTTTATTTTTTATTTAGAAGGAAATCGGTAAAAGCAGTATATAGTAGTATATACTCAACTTTTACGGTCTACGTATTTACGAGTTAAGCCAGTTCTTCCATGAGCACAGGTATCCATTTTCATTACTCTTTATCTTACAACCATCATATTTTATTATCTACTATTAAACACCCACCTCGGTGGCTCGCAGTTGGCTAACGCGCTAGTCGTGTTGAGCTCGACCGCTGAGGACGGGGAGATCGAGGTTCGAATCTCGATCAGGTGAACTGGGGGTGGTTTTACCTAAATGGTTTTCCACTCTCCCTCCACGCAAATGCGGGTTCACTTCCTCTAATTAAACCTCCCCATTTCCTAATCCGTTAGAGTAATTAGTACTTAAAGCGTATAACCCGAACGGGTAGTAAGACGCGGTGCTAAATAAATAAAAATACTATTAAACTAAAACTCACAAACCTACGTATTATTTCGAGCCCACACGACTACCTCGCCTGCAAACCATCCTGACAGATCGAGTCCACGAGAAGTGGGGTGCCGACAAGGTTCCTTGACATCCTTGATATCCAGTCAAGTTCAACTTATCATTATAATATTTTCTAGGTTGAAGAAGCCATGCCGTGTGTGGATAACAAAGCCCCTCGGCTAAATGTAGACGCCTTCTTAAAAATGAAAAACAACATAAATAACAACTTAATTCTGAAGTCTATTGTTCTGGAAAACAAGAAACTCCTACAGAGAATCAACATTATCAACAGAACACACGTGAGGACAAATTATTTTAGTTGATTTAAGAAGGGTGACCAGTGGATAGGCTCGGGGCTCAATTGTTTAAAGATAAACACGGTATCGGCTAAGCAACATTTGGCTTAACCCGAGGTACAGTAGCCCCATGACTTCTTTGGTGCTGACGGCTTTGAAAAGATACCAGACCAAATTATGTATCCCTACGCCGAACCATATGATCTGCAAAATCATGTGTTTAGCAGCTACAACTTCTGACAATCAGCTGTGAGCTGTCAGTCAGCACCAAAGAAGCCATGGGGCTACTGTAGCATCTCAAGGTTGGAACCAATATCCCCGCATTTAGTATGAGTAATAATGCATCTTTTCAAGACATTAAATGGAAAAAAAAGAAACATGTTATTATGTTTATTAGTGCAACAGAGGAAGGAATTGAGAAGAGATACCAGCCCCAGAACTCTGAAGTCTGAATGCCTCTCATACTTTACCCCCTTCGGCCATGTTTTCCAAGAATATCACCAAGCGATTTCTTAAAAGTCAATATCATGGGAGAGCCAGCCGGAGCTTTACAAACATGGGCGCGCGCAGTAACGAGCAAGGGGGAGCACTCCTCCCCTCCCCCCTTGAAATTTCCAATTTAATTCAATACATGAAATGTTTTCTTTTAAAATAAAACAATAACCTTTTTTTTTCTTCTAGTTTTCCTTACAATTTTTTTTTTCTCTAAGCAAAGCTACTTTTGAAGAAACGATTATAAAATCAATTTGGTAATGACCGTAAACGCCTTTAGTTTATATTTATGTGGGCGGTGTTTTTATGTAATGATGTGAAATTAATTCAAATAATAAGATTGTGGTGGATCAAATCATTAAAACGAAATTTTTTACCTCACTAAAATATTAACTTTTCCCTTCTAGAGTTTCCTTCCTAAAAAATTAAGCTTATTGTATCATTGTCTAACATAATAATTATAATAATGAATAAGACATGAGATTTTTAAATAATGTCACCAAATTCCAAAATTTATGGTCATATTTTTGATACCAAATTATTTAGAGAGTTATGAATAGAATGAAATTTTATGTTTTATTTTAAATGTATGAATTTATTTCTATAAGTTTACTAGTTGCGTTCTGGTTGAAGCAAAACATGCTATGTAATTTCTATATTTTTAATATTTTTAAAGTTCCAGTATCATTCCTGTGCCCGAGGAAGTTTTTCCAGGCACACAATTGTGGGTGGGTGGGAAATATAATCCTCCCCCCCTCCCCCTTGGAAAATTTTTCTGCGGGCGCCAATATTTCCAAATGGAAGTGACCATGATTAACCCCCTTGCCATCCTAACCCCCTTCCTCAGCTAGTTTAATGTGAAGCAATCAGAAAAGTATATGTAATAGATGCTAAATTTAATTATTCTTTTATGTTGTATACTAATAAATTATTGTAATTTCAAATATGTTTATTTAAAATTGTGTACACTTAACATTACATCAATTAAAATAATAACTAAATTTATTCAATAGAAACATTAATAAGAGAGTTGTTCTTTTGTTTAAGTGATACTGAATATTGCTGTCGATGAAATTTCAATTAAAACATAATAAATACCTTGTTCAAATTCAAATCTATGTTTAATGATTTCAGAGAATGATTGACTATGATACACCAAATACATGTATGGACTTTAACTACGAAAACCGACTTAAGAAAGTCAAGACGATAACGAAGAAAAATTATGACATCATAAAAAGAATTGTTGAACAGGTAACAAGAGGGATGAATCATGAAACTCCACAAACATTTCATAAGAGATTTGTTTTACCAAGAATAGCATACTATAAGGCTATATTAAAAAGTAATGGGGAGAGGGCATCTCCTTGTTTCAAACCATCATCTGTTACAAAAGTGTCTGATAAATGACATCCAACCTGAAACCTGCCACGCATATCAACCAAACGTACCTCAATTAGCGCGACAAGTTTTGTCGGTATCCCAAACCTACCTAAAACTTCATATATACCAGTACCGTTGTTTTTTTTAAATGTTCATTACAATATAAGCACATCAAAACTAAGGATGTTATTAACTATAGATATTCACCCGCCACGGTGGTGTAGTCGGCTAATGCGCTTGTCGTGTAGAGCTCTACTGCTGAGGACGGGGAGATCGAGGTTCGAATATCGGTCGGGTGAACTGGGGGTGGTTTTTCCTAAATGGTTTTCCACTCTCCCTCCACGCAAATGCGGGTTCACATCCTATAATTCAACCTTCCCAATTCCTTTTCCATTAGCGTAATTAGTACTTAAAGCGTATAACCCGAACAGGTAGTAAGACGCGGTGCTAAATATAATAATAATAAAAACTATAGAGATTCAAAATTTGCGTCATGCCAAATTGAAAATTATAAAAAAAAAAATATTTTACTTCAACTATATTTTAGTGACATTTTGTTTTGTCAGGGTCAGGAATCCAACTACAGTATGCGAGTTCAGGAGTGCGACTATCAGAGGAGCCAACAATACTCGAGGTTATTTTCGAAATATCTCTCCAACGCAGCGAGACAGGCCGAGAAGAGGCCAGTCACACTTCAATACTCGCTAATGAACCAGGCCCAACTAAGTCTCGTGATGCCCGTACGGCCTCGGTGAGGGTAGGGATAAGCACCGACAAATTGATGTGAACAAACAAAGGTTGAAAGAGGGTCGTCCTTAGGACACCAACAAAAGGGATAAAAGTTCATCTACAGACAAATATCAGCAGCAATAATAAGCTTTTTATTTCATCAAACTAGACTGTTAAAGGCATTATTATTATTAGCGCTGCGTCTTACTACCCGTTCGGGTTATACGCACTTACGCTAAAGTGTAATGGTAGGGTGATTGTGAGATGAAATGGAGGACCTACAGTTTAACGTGGAATCCGAACCACGGTGGAGGCCTGGCATTCCCCAAATTCACAGGATATCTTGTCAGAGGTGAAGGAAGGGTTTGGTAATCAGATAAATCTGTGCCGGGACCGAGGATTGAACCCCGGCCGCCAGCATAGAAGTCTGACACCTTACCCCTAGACCGCCAGGTCAACTTAAAGGCAATAATAATCCTGATAGTCGTGTAAATATTGCTTGGTAAAACAACAAATATTCAACAACTGACCATACAAACTACCGACTCAAGGGGTCCCCTGTACAATTCCTGTGTTAAGGCTGGCAATTTGTTTCTTTCATTAGGACTGTTCCATTTAATGATATATTTGAGGCTGTTCTCAGATGTTTGAAAATAAGTTTCCTTTGTTTGTTTAAGAAATTTAAAAAAAAATTACTAAGTTAAATTAAGTTCAGGTTATTTTATAGTTATCAGACCCGCCTCGGTGGCATAGTTAGCTGATGTGCTAGTCGTGTTGAGCTCGACTGCCGAAGATGGGGAGATCAAGGTTCGAATCTCGGTCAAGTGAACTAGAGTGGTTTTTTCCTAAATGGTTTCCCCCACCTCTCTCTCCATGCAAATGCGGGTTCACTTCCTCTAAATTCAACCTTACCGATCCCTAATTCATTAGCATAATTAGTACTTAGGCCTATAACCTGCACCGGTAGTAAGACGCGGTGCTAAATAAATTTAAAAAATATATAGTTAAGATAAGATAAGATAAGATAATAATTTTTGAATTTTCTTAAAAAACATTTGCCACTTTGTATTCTAATTAGGTATTTATTAACGAGTGAGCTACCTTTGAAAATCTGTATTTACATATTATTACCAAAACAAATTTTTTGAATTGTTAAAATATAATTTTAATTATTTTTATATTACATAAAAAAAATAGTGACATCAAGGAGTTTCAGTATAACACAGTTTTTTTGGAGCCAACATTATTTAATTGTTTTTCTTTAGTTCAAGAAACAAAGTGTCGACTGTCTGTCTGTCGTTCCAACAGTTGTTTCCTGGACGTTAAGGCGGAAGACGGTTTCCCGCTAGGCAGAATGATCGTTGAGCTCTATAGCGACCGTGTTCCAAAGACAGCGCTAAACTTTTTGAGCCTTTGTAAAGGAGACAGTGGCTGGAGTTACCGAAACTCTCCTTTTCACTGCATCCTACCCCCTCTCCTGTGTCAGGCCGGGGATGTCGTTCGGTTTGATGGACATGGGGGGACGTCCATATACGGAGACACATTTCCTGACGAGAACTTTGACCTCAAACATGTCGGACCAGGTAGGTGAAAATGTCACAACACAGGTGCTTACAGAAGCTATACGTTTTTCCTAGCACCGTGTCTTACTACCTGTTCGGGCTATACGTCTATGTACTAATTTCACTAATGTGTTAGGGATTAGGAAGGTTGAATTTAGAGGAAGAGTACCCTCAAATGTGTGGAGAGAGAGAGAGAGAACACCTGAATGAGATAAAACCCCGATCCCCCCCCTCGTCTTCGGCAGTCTAGTCTATTGTGAGAATAGGTGACCTGGCGGTCTAGGGGGTAAGGTGTCAGACTTCTGTGCTGGTGCCCGGGGTTCAATCCTCGGTCCCGGAACATATTTATCTGATTACCAAACCCTTCCTTCACCTCTGGCAAGACATCTTGTGAATGTGGGGAATGCCAGGCCTCCACCGTGGTTCGGATCCCATGTTAAACTGTAGGTCCTCCATTTCATCTCACAATCACCCTACCATTACACATTAGCGTAAGTGCGTATAACCCGAATGGGTAGTAAGACGCGGTACTAATAATAATAATAATAATAATATTGTGAGAGTAGCCCATTTGACCATGAGGCCACCGGAGTGGGTCTTCGAAAGCTATAATAAACATACAAAGCTTCAAAACACTTTAACTTGTCCTTATGGATCAAAATATTAAGATCTTTAAACATTGATATCACGAAAGAATCTAATAAATAATTTAACTTTAGCATTAATTTTAGGCATAAATGAATGCTTGAACTAAATGTTTTTAATTTTCTACATATTATTCTATAATAAATTATTCACAAACAAAAAGCATTCAATCCAATGAGTTGTATCTAACATAGAAAATAACAAACTCGCATCAGTGGGCGTGACAGCTCATCTAGTTGGCGAGGGGTTTAAGGCGAGAATCCTGGTGAGTGCGTTTTAGTCAAAATGGTTTGCCACTCTCCTTCCAAACATATGAGTGTATATTTCCTTCCTTACCCCTAACTACCCCATTTGTGCGATTAAATGTGGATAAGCCAGAGAGTAGTAAGACAGAGTGGAAAAAATAAATTAAAAAAAACTATTATATGTTCACTCTAATTGATTTAATATTCATAATAATACTAGTTTTCCATGTATTTAGGTCAAATACCTTGACTTTTTCCTGATTTTAAGTCTCAGATTTAAAGTTTCCAGATTAATTCCTCTTTTTAATTTGTATTTATATTCCTATTCTTCTCTTTCATTATGAACATTTCATCTCTTTCTTTCTAACGTTTAGTGATTACCTGTTTCATCGCCATGAGCCCGCTAAATGTCTACGTTTCTTCATATTCTCCAGCACCTTTCAGGTAAATAGATCTGACCAATATGAGAAACTCCTTTTCTTGGATCACTTCACTTGACATCTTTAAAACCTCTTTAAAGCTCTCTGTACTGCCTGTGTGGCTTTATGGGAGTATGTTGGCCAGATGGTTCTTAGAAAAGGGTTATCTTAACTTCCCATCTGAGCTATTTGTGTTTAATTATCCTAATTGTGGAGACAGAGTAATGAAATCATAAACTCCAAACTTCCTGGCAAGACAGACTGGGCGAGATTTAACCTGTGCGCCCACCAATGCAGGTATTAGTGTGTTTATTGCAAGGACCTTTGTTTCATAAGCCTCCATTTACAATAATCATTAAATATAGAAGAGTATTAAAGTTAAATTTGGCCTTTGTTTCTGACCACTTTCCTTAGGTGATTTATTTGTTTTCAAGTTATTATTTTTAATCAGTACTCTGCAACTAAGAAAAACCTTCCAATTAATGTGGTTATTATTGCAGTTCTTCTTCATTTGTAAGCCCCCGTTGTAACTAGTCGCCACTATCATCATCAGCTGTTGTGATAATCAGCCCCACGTTGGGCGCCATTTTTTGTAACCAGTCACATGCTGGTGTTGTTGTCATCAGCTGTTGTGATAATCAGCCTCACGTTGTACACCATTTTTGTACCTAGTCCGCGGCTGATCATCAGTTTTAACTTCTCATCTTCTTCTTATGGTGTCGTCCGCGGCAGTCAGTTGTTTCGGTAGAGCATCTCGGGGTTATATAAATAATGGTGGGGGTAGAGGGACACAGCCGATAAAAAAAGATATTGTTTAGCGTCGCATTTGAATTTAAAGTTTTATTTTAACAAACATTTACATTTTAGTACCAAGGATATTTAATTTAGAAACACGTACTAGTTATGACATGGCTAAAGATAATTATTTAGCCACCTAATCTTTTCCTGTTGTGATTATCGGTCACCATTATCATGTGACAAAGCTAGTATCGTGGTTGCTGTCCTATAAGTGTGTGCGGCCATATTAAACCTGGGTCTCCGTGAAATGGGCACCCGAATGTTTAAATCGAGGGTCCGTTAATCTTTTAAGAATTAGGAAAAATTCCACTTACAGATTAGAATGATTTGTCCTCAAAGATGTTTAGTGATAAAAATTAACTCTTTTCACACATGGAAACTTTTGGTTGACCTCTCTCGATTATGAGCTTTGTTTTCTGTGCCGCCCAGTTACATGCACATGGATAGGTTTTACCCCTCCACTGCACTTTAGATGCGAGGTGTTATTCAGGTCCACTGCTGCGACCAAGCGTGAACTCACCTGATCGAGCTCCCCATGTACAAGTCCCGGGCTGGCAGAGATGCGCTGTGGGCACAGCGATTTGCACAGACAGTGTGACAACATATTATTAATATCAATTGGTGTTTAACAACACAAAGGTTACTAGAATAGTGTGTTTGGATATGAAAGAAAATACCTCGTAGCCTACTTATAATGTTTATATTTCACAATATACCATTTTTAATTCACAATATTATACATAGACTCATGTGGCTATGTAAGGCCATATGTAACATTTTATCCTGATCATGCTGCCACATTTATTGAATATGTTTCCCTTTATCAACTATTAGTATGGTATATTACTTTACACACATATATGAGAATTCCTTAGCTATTTTTAATATGCGTGTATCACAAACTGATATGTGATGACTGCCCACAAGATCAATCCTATTGGCTTAAATCATATTTATTTAAGTAAAAAGAGACAACCTGGACATGGGAATTGAATAAAGGACCTTTGGCTTTGCATGTCAATGATGTGACTTATCACTAGTTACCAAAATTAGACTCAACACAACAAGTGGTGAAATATGGTCCTGCATCCAAGACAAACCAAAATGGCTCAGTGGAAGATCATTGACGAAAAAAACAACCAAAGGTCCTGGGTTAAATTCTTGTGTTCTGGTTGCCATTTTTCACCTAAATGAATCCTTAGTTATTGCTTTGCAATTGAAATTAAATATTTCTATTTTTATATTCATTAAAAGAGTTTTTTTTCCCCTCTTAAAATCCTAGAATCGTGAAAAACAATGAAATCAATGGTTGTTATTATGATATGTAGATTATTGTGCCCCGCGATTGGATGGAAATTATTACGTTATTATTTATTTATTGTTATTTGACCCACGATGCGACGCCAATTATTATGATTCGGTTTATATTGTGAGGTAATTGATATGTATAGCCCCATAATCGAGCACCAATTAAAATGTTCTCGTTATCTGATAAAATAATTGGTAATTATGACCCCGTGATCGAGCGCCAATTATTGTGATATTGGGTATTTTATGAGATAATTGGTATTTATAACCCCACGTTGGGCGCCAATTATTATGATATGGAAATTAATGTGCCCCACGTTGGGCGCCAATTATTATGTTCTTGAAGCTATCACCCCGCGAGTGGGCGTCAATTATTGTATTTTGGTTTATATATTGAGATAATTGATATTCGTACCCCCATGATCGAGCGCCAATTAAAATGTTCTCATTATCTTATAAAATAATTGGTAATTATAGCCCTGTGATCGAGCGCCAATTAATGTGATATTAGGTATTTGATGAGACAATTGGTATTTATAGCCCCGTGATTGAGTGGCAATTATTGTGATATTTCTTACACTTATGAAATAAGTAAGACTTTTAAAACTGCACACAATTTATTAAGATGATTTCACCTTCGGCACTGAAGATATAATTTTAGATGATACAGTTTAGTTGAACTACAGATTATGAAGAGGATTCTTTAGAAGAGAGTTTTAACCGCTCTCCTACACCAATAAACCATCATTCCAAAATATTGTAGTAGTAATAATTAGGATCTATGTTTAAATACTTTCAGAGGAATCAATAATATTTTTTATTTCTAACAATATCAAAGTTATTTTGTTAAAACATTGTTTAGTGTTTTGTTTTCCAGGTATTTTATCAATGGTAAGTGTTGGGACTAACACTAACAACTCCAAGTTTAACATCAGTTTCAAACCAATCGTCACACTTAACAACAAGTGTGTCGTGTTTGGAAGACTTGTTAAAGGATTCAAAACTCTACGCAAGGTATACAATGACAACTATCAAATATTAGCTTAAGTCAACAACTTTGAATCTCTGTAAATCAATACCATCTTTGTGAATGTGAGGAATGCCAGGCCTCCGCCATGGTTCTGATTCCACGTTAAACTGTAGGTCCTTCATTTCATCTCACAATCACCCTACCATTACACATTAGCGCAAGTGCGTATAACCCGAACGGGTAGTAAGACGCAGTGATAATAATAATAATAATAATAATAATAATACAATATTTATCATATTACCACCTGTCCAGGCTATCCACTTTATTACACCTCTAACAAAGAGATGAGGAAGTTGAAATTTAAAAGGAAACTTGTATTAAAAATTAAATTTAGAACCAAACATTGCCTAATGTGTATCATTGGCTAGAAGTTTTGGTCATCCTATTAGGTCAAGATCATTGTGGTTTTGGGTTTGTAGCTTATGTTTGTTTGTGAGCCACTTAAATAACACTAGTGTTTTAAGTATTTTCAAGTGTTACTAAAATTATTGAACTTTACACTGGACCTATATACAGGATGGGGCATAAATAATTAGATGATCTATGCTGAGGAAAATGATGGACAACGCGCTGAGGTTTTTCTGACGTCCGGTAGAGATCACCTGAGAAACATTATCTTCAAAAAGTTTTAAAAAAAATGTATAATGTAGTTTGCTTTTATTTATCTAGTGAATATTTACTTTTAAGTTAAAGTGTTAGTATTTTCAAGTTACTAATCGTCTGGCTGTTTTGGCCCCAAATACTCCATAAAATAATGCTTACTATGATGCCATATTAAAATGTATCCTCACTGACCCCCACCCACTATTATTTCAGATAGAAAGTTACGGAAGCAAAATTGGCAAACCTACAGCAAGAATAGTTATTTCTCAATGTGGTGAATTACTAAATAAATAAATCTGTGATAGAAAATATACTTTTTAAAAAAATGCGTGTTGTTTTATTATACAACTTAGACCCAACATGTTAGTTTTTTAAAATATTAAGTTTATTTTACTACGGAAATTTAAAATAACCTTTTCGAACCAGTTGATTATATCAGGACACAACTTAAACCTAACAAAGCTATAAAACCAAGGGAGTCCCCCAGTCCTTCAGCCATCAGATAATCTCTGTGAAAGAAGAAACCACATTTCATAAGTGCCAGGTATTGAATCTGGAACTCTTAGTTCAGTAAGCAGACGTATTTCTGACTGAACTAAACCAGCGTGAAAGTTTTTCTCAGTCAGGAACACTGTCAATCTGTACTGATGATTATGATTAGGACATTATTTCTGTAGTAGTCGTTGGCAGCAGTGTAAAATGTGAACTGTGTTCTTCTTTTCATTGTAAAGGCCATATAGTGTTTGTCCCCCCTTTTATATGTTTCTATCCACCTTTCCTCTACCTTCTTCCAAATATAATATAATACAATTACCTCATAAAGCGAAAAGAGGTTTTCCTTATTGAGTTATATCATTATACGTTCGCATACAATGTCCTTTTCCTGTGTTTGTCCTTTATGTTATACCTTTTACATGTTCCTATCTATGTGTCCTATCATTCTTTACCATTTTCCTTTTTCTCCCCTTTTGTGTTTTTTNACGATCAATTTTCTTTAAGAGGCAGCCATTACCTCCTTGTCCATTGGCAGCAGTGTAAAGTGTGAACTGTGTTCTTCTTTTCATTGTAAAAGCCATATTGTGTTAATTCCTTTTATATGTTTCTATCCACCTTTCCTCCTGTACCTTCTTACAAATATAATATAGTAGTAGTCGTTTGAAATTAAATAAAAAAGTGATTGTAAATAAATGTCTTATATAAATATAACTGTCCTCTGGAGATTCAACCATTCTCATCTCATGACCAAACCACAGTAATTTTTCTCTCTTCATTGTCTGTTCTAATGGTATAGCTTATAAATCATTCCTAATTATATCCTTCCTTCTCCTGTCTCTTCATGTTGCATTCTCAATGTCTCTCAGGAACCTCCTCATCTCTGCTGCCTACAATCTTCTTAAATCTCTCTTCGCCCATGTCCGATATGTCAAGTCAAATTTTAAAATTATAGAGCTAAGTATTTCATTTGTAAAACATACAAATACACTCCTATATAAAATTAACAGTTTACACTTATTATCTAAAAACCTTTAGATCATTTAGTCTTAAATAAAGAGCTGTAATTTTCTAGGCAACATCATCTAATAAAGTTCCCAATGAAAATGAACTGACGCCAGGTCAATTCGGCCCGAATGAAGTCTGGTCATGCGTCAAAACATTCATCCCTCATCGGAACACGCATACCAACCGAAAAATAATAAAAGGCAAAGCTTCAAAGCAGCTAAAGAATGTATAGTTGTAATTGTATTGTGGCGACGCAACTGTACATTTAATAAATTTTAGTTTTCTCTAGAAAGCTGTAGGTCCTTGTGTCCTAAAATGCTAGAACAAATATCCCCTGCATTGGTTAAGGGCGCATTATTTATTTAACGGTTCTTGAAGTATTTCATTCCGAAGTACCTCCCAGATAAAGGACTTTGTTTTAAAGTGATTCTGATCTTAGTCGATACTTCTGACCAACCTGGTGTACCCCTTTCAAGTCATCTACCTTCCCCCAGATACCAACCGCTCAATCAAGGTGCGAGTCATTGTTTCAAAGCCCCCATAATCAGGGCTGTTTTAAGAAAATGTGAGGCCCAGGGCAAAAAACTTGAGACCCCTGTTCCTCCCTTTTGTATGGTGGTTTTTTAGTTTTTAGCACTAAGCCATTACAATATATTAATGCTTACTCAGTACTTATTTTACTTAATAACTTTTCATGTTTTATGGAACTTTAATCAACCCATTAAATGACTACTTTATTAAATGTAAACAAATTAAGTTAACAAAAGTAATTGCCTCTCTGTACCATTTTACCGTTAGTTTTCTGTGGACCGACAGCGGTAGCACAATGGTGGTGTATTCTACTGGACTGCAGCACATTACTCGAATAACGTTCATCTTAAATTACATAAAGTTAGGGTTTTCATTAATCTGGAATTTAATCCTATCACTAAGCAAATACTTATTACTGTTAATTATCTGTACACCATTTGATAAAAAAAATTAGAATAATAATTGTAATTTATTTAATAATTTTTGGGGGAAATGTGGCCCCCTGGAATGTGAGAACCAAGGCAATTGACCCCTTTGCCCCGCCCCCAGACGTGACCCTGCCCATAATATTTTCACAGATACTGTATGTAGCATATGGATATTGATGGCGATCTTAAGGTACAGTAATGGAGTGTTGGCAGTTTTTCAACATGGCTGATAACATCAAACAAAAAAAAACATGTTGTCAATTGAAATAAATTGTTCGGATGGTGACGGTCGCTCGAGGAAGAAAGTGGAGATATTTACCATATACACCAGTCAGTTTTCACTCAACTATCGATACTCTTATGAATTAAATATTTTGTTTTGTCCGTTTTGTTTTAATTTGAGTCAATTTGAACATACCACACTAAATTAAATACAATCAACTGATAGATAATCTTAATAGTTTTGTTAGTGTATAGTAAGTGCCATAATTATGTATAGTTTTTAATGGTTATCTAAGGCTTCATTTACAAGTAGCGCTTAGGTGACCTGGCGGTCTAGGTGGTTAAGGTGTCAGACTTCTGTGCTGGCGGGCGGGGTTCAATCCTCGGTCCCGGCACAGATTTATCTGATTACCAAACCCTTCCTTCACCTCTGACAAGACATCTTGTGAATGTGGGGAATGCCAGGCCTCCACCGTGGTTCGGATCCCACGTTAAACTGTAGGTCCTCCATTTCTTCTCACAATCACCCTACCATTACACATTAGCGCAAGTGTGTATAACCTGAACGGGTAGTAAGACGCAGTGCTAATAATAATAATAATAATAATAATAATAATAATAATAATAATAATAATAATAATAATAATAACAATAATAATTTAAGTACTTGGGAAGTGACCCTCATTTGCGTAGGAGTGTGGAAAACTATTTAGGGAAAACCACACCCAGTTTACCCAACCGAGATTCGAAATTCGATCTCCCTGTCCTCGACAGACTAGCTCAACACAAAACTATCGCATCGGCTATCTACGCCACCGAGGCGGGTGGTATTGCTTTAATATCATAAGATTTTATTTTGAAGACAAGAGTCGGTACATTTTAACCGACTCAGACTGCGACCTCAAAATAAAAACATATAATACTATAACAATATATGCTAACTATATAATTTTAATCTTATACCTATTTTATTCTTGATGACCAATATTTGTAGTTTGGATTGACAAATTTATCAAAATATAAATTCACAATGCCCAAGAAGATTCCCATAAAGTTACCTGTGTTGTAGCATTTGATTGTGGTAAAATTGCTATTACTAATAGAGAAAATGGAGTCAAAGGCTTAGCGTACCGACTCCAAAGACTTGTCTGAATCTCATTTTATTAACACATTCTGAATCTCAAATTTGAAAGTTTAGAAAACATGGTAAACATAAGAGGATTATTTTAATACATTAATTCTTAAATTGATAAGAAAGAGAAATTTCAATTAGTTATCAGAATTTTTTATATATATTTTTTTAACAAGGTGTCTGTCTACTAGAGGTCAAGTTTGAAATTCCAGTGTTTTCAGTATTTTTTTTAAATTCCATTCTGCATAAAAGGCTATCAGAACAAAAGCATTCCTAGAAATAAGCCATATAATGAGATAAGGTTGAGGTCTGTCAAAGTAGGCTGACCATTGAACAAGACAGTATAATTTTCTTCCAGATACCCTTTCGTTTTAGTAATAATACCATTTTTTTTAGTGTTTTGTAAAAACTCAAAAATATGGTTAAATAGTGGTTCATCAAAGCCTATAATCAAATTTGCAACAATAGCTAGGGAAGCTAAAACTGTGGAAGATTCAAGGGAGGCTAAGCATGAGGAAAATTCAAGGGAAGCTAAGCATGGGGAAAATTCAAGGGAAGTTAAACCTGGGGAAGATTCAAGGGAAGCTAAGCATGGGGAAGATTCAAGGGAAGTTAAACCTGGGGAAGATTCAAGGGAAGCTAAGCCTGGGGAAGATTCAAGGGAAGCTAAGCATGGGGAAGATTCAAGGGAGGCTAAACCTGGGGAAGATTCAAGGGAAGCTAAGCCTGGGGAAGATTCAAGGGAAGCTAAGCCTGGGGAAAATTCAAGGGAAGCTAAAAGTGGGGAAGATTCAAGGGAAGCTAAGCATGGGGAAGATTCAAAGGAAGCTAAACCTGGGGAAGATTCAAGGGAGGCTAAACCTGGGGAAGATTCAAGGGAAGCTAAACCTGGGGAAGATTCAAGGGAAGCTAAACCTGGGGAAGATTCAAGGGAAACTAAACCTGGGGAAGATTCAAGGGAAGCTAAAACTGGGGAAGATTCAAGTGAAGCTAATCCTGGGGAAGATTCAAGGAAAGTTAAACTGGGGAAGATTCAAGGGAGGCTAAACCTGGGGAAGATTTAAGTGAAGCTAAACCTGGGGAAGATTCAAGGGAAGCTAAACCTGGGGAAGATTCAAAGGAAGCTAAACCTGGGGAAGATTCAAGGGAAGCTAAACCTGGGAAAGATTCAAGGGAAGCTAAGCATGAGGAAAATTCAAGGGAAGCTAAGCATGGGGAAGATTCAAGGGAAGTTAAACCTGGGGAAGATTCAAGGGAAGCTAAGCCTGGGGAAGATTCAAGGGGAAGATTCAAGGGAAGCTAAAACTGGGGAAGATTCAAGTGAAGCTAATCCTGGGGAAGATTCAAGGAAAGTTAAACTGGGGAATATTCAAGGGAGGCTAAACCTGGGGAAGATTCAAGTGAAGCTAAACCTGGGGAAGATTCAAGGGAAGCTAAGCCTGGGGAAGATTCAAGGGAAGCTAAACCTGGGGAAGATACAAGGAAAGCTAAACTGGGGAAGATTCAAGGGAAGCTAAGTATGGGAAAGATTCAAGGGAAGCTAAACCTGGGAAAGATTCAAGTGAAGCTAATCCTGGGGAAGATTCAAGGAAAGCTAAACTGGGGAAGATTCAAGGGAAGCTAAACCTGGGGAAGATTCAAGGGAAGCTAAGTCTGGGGTAGATTCAAGGGAAGCTAAACCTGGGGATGATTCAAGGGAAGCTAAGCCTGGGGTAGATTCAAGGGGAGTTAAACCTGGGGAAGATTCAAGGGAAGCTAAACCTGGGGAAGATTCAAGAAAAGCTAAACCTGGGGATGATTCAAGGGAAGCTAAACCTGGGGATGATTCAAGGGAAGCTAAACCTGGGGAAGATTCAAGGCAAACTAAAACTGAGGATGATTAAAGTGAAAGTAAAACTTAATAAGACTATGAGAAATTTAAAAACTACATCATGGATATAGGACTTATCTTTATATCATTATTTAAATGTATTTTTCAATCGATACTTTTAAAATAAATTTAAAATCAACTGTGCTTATTTAAATTTCAATTACCTACCAGTAACTCAATGAACAAAATATTTGTTTACGTTTTCATTCCCAAATTAATATATTTTCTGTGTTATTTAATGCACAAATTTTAAAATAAAATTCCTATATAAAACTATCACAAACTTAACAACGAGAAAAGAAGTCAATTTAACTTAAACTAATGATTGTTTAAATGTGGTAGCGCCACTGATAATGAATTATTTCTAAATTAACTCGTAAAGTTTTCATTTAAACCTACTTTATTGAACAAAATAAAAATAACCCCCCCCCCCAAAAAAAAATTTTTCTAGAATATTTAATTAAATATATATTTTAAATTTTAAAATTAAATAT
>CABFVX010003334.1:72344-88491 GCA_902151425.1 Timema shepardi
CCCCCCCCCCCCAAAAAAAAGTTTTCTAGTATTATTAATGAATATTATATTTTAAATTTTAAAATTAAATATACCAAATCACTGACATCGGTAATCGGCCTATCGTACCTCACATGGTATAATAATCGCACACTTGTTGATCCAACTTGATATGTGCTACGAACATATTGCACCAACATAGCCCCGTTACACGACTCACACGTCGCCATTCCACGCACTCACCTGTCATGTCTCTCCTTCATAACAACCAGTCTCGTCAACTTCACGCAATAAGTTTCTGTGAGTTTCTAACAGGCCTAATTACGGTAGGTAAAAAAAATAATCGACATAGGTATAATCATCGAAATATTTGATCAACCCAGCCATACTTTAAATATAATAATGCAAAGAAAAATTATTCAGTAGACAGTAATACAGACTATTTATAATTTAAAAAATAAATATTCTACTATAGTATATTTGTTATGTGATGTCTTTTAAGAAACACTAGCCTGTAACAAAATCATGCTAATAAAATAAAAGTGATGAAAACTCACCTAATCATTTCCGGCATTTCGACAGCTGCCTTTGACGAAGCCACTGTATTATTTAGCTCATCTGCATCTGTCGATAATCCTTTCGGCACCTTCCCAGACTCTTCCCTTTCCACTGGCTCTGAAGAAGGGGGCACCAACATCTCTGCCGAGGGGGACAACACTTGTTCTTCTTCTGTGATACTCTCCTCCAATTTCATCGATAGTTCAGGTGTCCTTGGGCTTCCGACCCTTGCGCTGTTAGATTTAGGGTGGATGTCGATCCTTTCGATAACAGTCGCTTGGCGCTCCAAGCTTCCAACTCTGTCTGTACTTAGCCAAAACGGTGGTTCTTCAAAGGATTCCTCTAGAGACGCTTCACTCGCTGCGCTATTGTTAAAGCTCCTCAGATTGGGAGCAATTAATCCTCTCATTGCTAACAGAATTTTTCTTTTTTTTCTTATAGGTTTTTCTAAACTGCCATCTGTTGATACGTTTAGAGAATTAGTGAATCCATTCGGTTCAGAAGTGGAAGTAGCTATTTGTGAATTTGGTGAACTTGCAATTGTGGATACCGATTCATTATCAGCATTAGATTCATTAGTCTTGGACAATCCTAATTTAAAGTCAAATGAAAGACATTTAATAGAAACTCCTTTAGATTTCCTATCGACCGCTTCGCTTTCACTTTCTGCCCTTCGCCTGTTTCTCCACGGGTGTTTATTGCAAGGAGCTGGAACAGGGTCGGTATGCATCTCCATGTCTCTAGGGGTTGTGGATCGTGGCAACGACCGAGAACCTCGCTTCATCTTTACAGAGGATTTACCAATCTCTTTGAACGCTTCGTCTATGAGTTCATTAGAGCGCGGGAGAGACAGATAACCTTCTTTACTCACATCTAGAGACTGTTGATCTGCTATCTCACATGTACGGGGAAGGGATAAAGAACCTTGTTTTTTAACAATCGCAGAATGAGAAAGTTCTTTTCCCGGGAGTTCGCCTGTAAAAAAGTATTGTCCCTGATATTGAGATCCTAAAGAGGCGGCTCTAGAAATACCGGGAGGTTCCATATTACGAGGCAGAGAAAGAGACCCTTGTTTACGAACAGAAGTCGATTGAGATATTTCATGTCTAGTGAAATCATTTGTCCCAGGTAGGGACATTGTGCCAAAGTTTGAAGGTTGCGATAGGGCCAGCTCTGACGGGCCTCTTGTTGGTGGCAATGAAAATGGCCTCTGTTTAACTATTTTTACTTGTGCTAGTTCACGGAGTGCTTCGTCGTAACACTCGAGTTGTGCATTTATTCGCTTGCTATCGACGGTCGGACGTTCGAATACCGGCGCGGGTGGGGGCTGCGGAGATTTATGGTGGCACTCTTCCCTACAACTCCACGGTAAAATAGACATAGACTGTTGGCGGCAATGTCTTCTTACTCCACGAGGTAGTTTAGTGTTGGACACTTTGGTAGAATGTTCCAGTGAATTATGCAAAGCGTCCAGAGATTTGGACTCAAACTTCCTGCCGTTTGTACTTTTGTGACTGCCATCAGAGGTTTCCTCCATTTTTTGCCCAAATCTAGGCGATGGGAAAATAAGTTTGTCTTCGTCTAGATAAGACTCTATTCCTAATCGAGTATTTAATGAATCTGCAGGGTTACCAAGAGCCCAATCCTCAGTACCAGATCTCATGTTTTCAATGTTTTCACCACTTGACGATGTTTGCGCGAGCGCTTGTTCCAGTTCATCTTTCAAGGATATTTGTGTTTCTGATGTGGTCATGGAAAGTGTCGGATTGACGGGAAATTGTGTATTGCATTCCCACACTTCATCATAACCTAGCATGGTACCATCTCTGCCTAGAGTCCCTATGACTGAGGAAGATTTCTGAAAATCAAGAAAACAACTTTTAAAATTAAAAGCACCAAAGAGAAACAGTAATTTTCAGTGTGTGTAAGTAACAGTGGATTTACTATGATACTATAGTTTTATCATTGTATTTTAAGGTTTATCTTTAATGTATAAATATATATATGACGCTTCTAAAATTAAAAAGGTTCATTATGTAGTCTATTAACCATTTATTTTGGCAACACAAGTTTATTTAATTGAAAGGTGTAATATTTACTGAAATAAATTCAAATATTTCAGGCTGATTAAAGAAGAAAACAAAGAGTAAAACAGGAGTAAAACGAAAGAGAAATCAGTTGTGAGAATCGGTAAATAGTTTACCTATAAAAATGTGTGAGCCGGTGTTGTTATTCAGATGTTTTGAAATGTATGTTAGCCCCAATCAAACAATCGTGTCTAGACGTATACAAACCAGCTCCAAATAACAACCAAGCTGTTCAAAACAAAATACAAACGCTCAAAAAAAATGACAGATACAAGTATCTTACAAGCATGCAAGTGACATGTCAGCACTAGAAGCAAGCCGAGAAGTAGTAGAGCCATTGTCAGGACAATGAATAAATAGGAGAAAGTATGTTCAATCCACATACGACAGAAACTAAGACACCAGATACGTATATCAATATGTATGACACAATCTAACACAACATCCTGAAAGACAACTCATTGTCAACAAACAGGATGCTGTCAATAAGATAACCTTACGTAATGTCATTGTAAGCCAGGGGTCAGACAGGCAGTCCAATTTGTATTGGAAGAACCTTCTAGAAAACACAAATATTTTTCGCACTCGGCATTTATACCATTTTGTTATGCTATTGGTATTATTTTATAACTATTGATAATATCATTTATCAAAAAGACAACTGCAGATCACAAGACTTGATGTATTAATACTTAAAAGTAGATCTAGCTCTGAGTATGAAAATCAGAATGTATTTAGTAAACACATTTACAAAAAATTCATCCGAAACCTAAGCTCAGTTGGTAACATGTCTGTCGACTGAGTTAAGGGTCCCGGGTTTGATTCTCGGCATTACCAAAAAAAAGTATCATTGGTTAAAAATATGGGTTTCCCCTTTCACAGTGATGAATTAAGGGCCGGGGACTGGATGTTGTGTCTGTCCTAGTCTTAAGTTAGATTATAAGGCGTATGAAGCTACGACAGTGCTAGCAAGCCGGTAGTAGGAAATATATGGATCAAATAAAAAAAATGACCCAGGCCACAGATTGGAAACAGTAGTGGATGTAAAAAAAATTCAGCAAGGTAATGGATTCAGCAGAACTCAGTCTGAAGAGAATACAAAGTTCCCCACTTTGGAATCAAGAGAAAATAGCAGAGGTAGTGACTTGAGAAAATCCTGATTGTACAGATATAAAAAGACAACCGACAATGGAAATAGAGTGATCATGGCACTTCTAGGCATGTTAGTGTAACCGATACAATACTCAAACAAAATGCATGCCTGTACATAAATGTGTATGAGTGAGTGTAAACAAGTATGATTGTTTTTTATTCCTTTATAACATTTTAAAAATTAGAACATACCTTGATTAATAAGTCATCTTCTCCTCTGGATCCATTCTTTACTTCTTCACTTTGTTCTTTTTTACTTGTCGAGTAGTCGCTTTGATGGGAACTGTCCTTTCCGTTAGCGTGTTGATCGTCGCTCAAATCGATGGAAGGGGTTCTCAGCAAGAACCTTCCCCGTTTCTCCGACGTAGGGGCTTTCCCAGGTTCAAACTCCACAGGAAGCGGTTCTTCCTTAGTCTGACCGTCACAGTGTTTATTGTCGACAGTGTCCAGCGGAAGACTATCGTCACTATCCCAATCACTGTCTGAATCAGACTTGCTGTTTTCTATATGGAGTGTGTCTCCATCTGGACCGGCTATTGGCGCACTCTCTTCGGTTTTTTTAACCTATCAAATGGAAGAATACACATTATTCGTTTAAAGTAAAATATTATCAACCAGTGTGTGGGTAGACATGAATCGTAAGTGTCGGCCAGTTAGACCATGATCAACCATCAACCATCTAGGATCTTAAACAAATGGGAGTATGCTTTCATCAACATATATAATATTTTATATAATGTAAATAAAAAGTTATATTCAAAAACTTGTGTGTGGGTGAGCACCCAAAACTAGTTATAACAATTTTGAAAAGTATATTTTAGTGGATGCAGTTAGGTAATTGAAACTATTTCTATGGTTCACTTGATAGATAACCAGTCTAAAGAGTATCTTAGTTTTACTCTACAAATGTATAAATGATGTTATTAAAATATTTAGTAGGTATTGTGATCAAATTCCTATTAATGCTTAAAAATTTATATTTTTAAATATTATTACAGTCTAACCTAAGTGGCTAATACAAAGCTGAAGGGAACATTAGAAAAATTAGAGATATCAAAAAATTCGAGGACTTCTGAGCTGGGGTCCAGGGTTCAATCCTCGGTCCCGGCACAGATTTATCTGACTGCCAAACCCTTCCTTCACCTCTGACAAGGCGTGTATTAATCACAACTTGTGAATGTGTGGAATACCGGGCCTCCACCGTGGTTCGAATCCCACGTTAAACTGTAGGTCCTCCATTTCATCTCACAATCACCCTACCATTGCACATTAGCGTCAGTGCGTATAACCCGGATGGGTAGTAAGACGCGGTGATAATAATAATTTATTTATTTCTATCTAACTCTACAATCTCACCTGAATCTCCCCATACTTGGTGGAAGGACTATCATTGTTTGGTACGCTGCCGACATCATCCTCCGACCGATGATTTCTGGGGTTTCTACTCGACAGCCACTTCTCAGAGTCCCCTTGATCGACCAGAGGACTATCTCCTTGACCTAGATGTTGACTTGGGGAGTCTGCCCCACTCGGAGACTCGGTGAAACTCTCTCGTTTGGACCTCAAGGAGCCCAACGTTAACAAACTACGACGGCGCGGCTCAGAGCTCTATAAACATATTAACGACTAACTTGTAATGGGAATATTTAAAAACAAGGGCAATTTTACAATTAGAATATGCTTCGTACAGTAAAAAAAAGTCCTAATTACAGAGCAATAATTATTCAAATGAGTGAAAAGTCTAATCATCTATTCATTTATGTCTCTTTAGACAAAGGAGAAATTGGCACCAAACGGTTATATTAAACTAAACATTGAAAGGAGGATAGAAGGGCAAGAAAACTGTAGGCCTCAAAGTTAACAACTAAAACAATACTGAAGAAGGGGACTGAAGTACCCCGAAAATTTCATTATTACGTGTTTGGTTGTGTTTTTAATTGTTAACATTGAGGTCTACAATTTTCCGGTAAGTAAGAAGCCTTGCCCTTTTGTCATCCTTTCAATGTTTAGTTTTTTTTAACTCTTTAAGGAAAAATTATTTTTCTTTCTGAGGTATATTTTGTTATACTTGGGACAAGATACAGGAAAGAGGGGTAGGGTCACAAAAAAAGGGAGAGCACAATCAGTAAAGTATAATCCCTCTTCTCTTTTTGTTTGATAAAGGCAACAATGCTGAAATATTACTCGATTAGTGTTTAAATGTGTGTGTGACTACCTCTACTATAGAAGAAAGGAAAAATTCACCTTTCTGCATTGGATTCTTCACACATCTTTCCTATTTCCCTAGGTGGACTTTCTTAGTTGTTATTATTATTATTATTATTATTAGCACCGCGTCTTACTACCCGTTCTGGTTATACGCACTTACGCTAATGTGTAGTGGTAGGGTGATTGTGAGATGAAAATGGAGGACCTACAGTTTAACGTGGGATCCGAACCACGGTGGAGGCCTGGCATTCCCCACATTCACAAGATGTCTTGTCAGAGGTGAAGGAAGGGTTTGGTAATCAGATAAATTTATGCCGGGATGAATCAGTATTAATCTGATTCTTCTGAGCCATCTCTATTTTCACTATTCCATAGTATATCATTTTCTGAGAATTCAAGAGCATTGGTCAAAAATTAATTGTGATTCTATGACGCCATTGATTCTAAGACGTATCCTGTTTTTAGAGATATTCAAAGGGGGGGGGGAAGTGCATCTTAGAATCGAAGAAATACGGCACAATTCGTATTTTCCTATTATTGGATTACTGTCACACACACAAAAATTACCTCAATAATATAAGAATGATTTAGACATATAAAATATAAGGGGTGTGTAACATGCACTTTTTTTTATTCAAAGCAAAACCAAATCGAATTTATGAAATATTACCAAAGCCAAATCAAAGTTTGAATATTATTTTTAAAAAAAGATTCAATGTCAGATAAAAATATTATAGTTTGCAGAACTATGTGAATTTAGGTATTAAATATGATTTACAAAATGCTATATTTCAAACATAATTAATAAATTTTATCTAAGGATGGAAGGGAACGATTTTTTTTTATCTCGGGACGAGAATGGGTTGGGAAATGAGTCAAAATATCAGGATCGAGGACAGGAATGGGAAATTTTAAAATTACTCTTTAGAATAATCTTAGATTTAAAATATATGGATTTCTAAACTAATATGATAAGACTTGTTAAAGTTATAATATTAAAAAAAAACTTCGGTGGCTGCATGATCTAAGGCATAGACTAGACTGCCAATGAAGGGGATATTTAGTAGCCATTTGATATTTTATTCAATTTTTGGACTAAAACCTTTTATGTGAAAATATCTTCTTTTCCTTCTTTATCAAATTGTGTAAAATATCAAAAGAACAATTAAACAAACTAACAATGTAAAAAAAGTTGTTCTAAGTTAACAAACCATTAATCTTACAATCAATATTGTGAGTCTGTTGTAGTAACCGATTGAACCAATAATGACAAGTTCTTTAAAACATTCATTTTATTTATAGAGTAAATATATATAAACTCTATTTTTTTTAATTAAGTTTTTTTAATATAAAACATGTGTTTTAACTTGACATACATTGGTACAAGAAGTAAAGGTATGTTACCATATCATCCATGACTCCTGATTGGAGGAGGTCCCAACTCCTGGGAGGTTTACAAGGAGGCGGAATCACACAGGACCTGGGAGAGTCCTGCACCTCTTCCGTCACTACTCGTGGACTGTGAACACTCTCGCTGCCTTCACTTAGCTCGTCGTCTTCAGATGACCGAAGTAGGAACTGGTCCAGCTTCAAGCACTTTCGACCAGACAGTGAAACAATTTCACTGATAGAGCAGTTCTTAACAAGAACTATATACACTTTGAAAGAATCATGTAAATTTATGTGTTCATGACTCAGTAACCCCATGAGAAAGAAATATGGTTGGGCCTCATTATCATTAAGCTTCAGTCCAGTCGTCCGGTTTGATTTACATGGTATTGGTCAGTCAAACGAGTTTGTGTTTGTGTGTGTGTGTGTCTGTATTAAATTATATTTGTTTTTATTTTCAGTTTTCGAGATTTTAAACAATTTCTGGTTGAAATGGCTTGATAAATTTTCTTGCGACATTGTCTAGAGGAGGGGTCTTCAAACCACGGTCTGCGGGCTACATGAGACACGTGGTTACATTTTTTGCGACCCGCTGGTTCATGAAAAATATAAAATTATTTCAAGAGAAAAAATGACAAAAAGAGATATAAATATATATATATATATATAATGGGGAAGTGAAAGGGGGGGAAGGGAGGCTGGGGTCTGGCGACTGCTAGCTACTCGGCGGGCATCTCATATTTAAGCGAGCGGACATAGAAGATGGTAACGATACCTCACCCCTTACACGCTCTGCACCCAGTCAGTTGTTCAGCCGTAACACTTTATGCTCAGCTCCCGGACAAAGAAGATGCTCACTAGCGATACCACCCAGCACTGTGGGGTCGCATGCCAATAAAAAAAAATCCAACGTCCTAATCAATTAATAAAAAAACCTTTAATTTCAAATAAAAAAAAATATTCATAAATAAAAAAGCTATGGGTATACATAAAAAAAACAAGTACCAACATATTTGTAACAAGAATCAACACGTCTGGAAAGGGGGTCAGGAGGAGGGCGGGAGGGGAGAGGGAAAACCAAGAGCCAATCAGAGGGTGAGGAGGGGTGGTCACGTGATCAAATTCAACCAATCAGAGCGCTGTTCCCATACGCCCCGCTAACTACTTATTTAAAGAGAAAAAATGGAAAAAACAGATATATATGAATAATTATATTGCTTTTTAATACAAATGTACTTTTAACAGGTAAATTACAACTATAGTAGACAAGACCAATCATGCTACCTCCTGCTATGAAAAATCTAAACATTGGAAATAAAAACCCACAGAGAATGTCTTCACGAGAAATCCTAATCCCTAGTGTGAGTATAAATGTATAAGAATAAGCTAATACGAATATTTATTCAAGTCAAATATTGTCAGTATAGTATTGCAGCCCGCGAGCCAACAATAGGCAGAAACTTTGGCCCTTGGACATAAAAAGGTTGAATGACCCTGGTCTATAGGTTGTTTGTTTTCAAATGCAAACACATTTAAAGCTCCTTTTATTTATTTTTGTATGGAAGCAAGACATTGCGTTATCTTTTATTTGGTAAGGTAAAATGTTGTATATTGACTATTAATACAGATTGTTTAGTGTGACAAAAAGTGTGGTTTTATTTTGGAGTAAAATTTAACTTTGGTTGTGATATTTAAAGTTTAATACACGTAAAGGATTTTTTTTTAAATATCTCTATTAATATTGATCCATAAAAGCAATTATTCTTTCGTGGATATCCTGTCTTATTTTCTTCAATGTGGATCTACCAAATTATTATTATTATATACTCACTTTTTGCTTCGTACTAGGTTCAGAAACTTGACTATCATTCCATGTGTCACTATTATCTGCATCTTTGCTTTTTATACCAGACATATTCACAACCTGAAGAAAAATATATTGCTTTTAAGTTCATTTATTTGAAAAAGAAAATTTAAACAATGATCTTCTAAAATCTAACAATTAAATTTACGACTGGGATTTTAATTTAAAATTGTTATTATATAGAAATGTAATTTTTGGATTGATAAAATAATAGCAGAATAATAGTAAAAAAAGGGTAAATTGTGTTAAAAATTGTAACAATGATTGAGCCCATATTTTACTAGAGCCAATTAAATAAATTGATCATAACAAACCCTATGAAAAAAAAAAGGGTCCACTCTAACTTTTGAGTAAATTCAAGCGTAATTCTCAGTTTTCCCAACAACAAAAAATCTGAAATTTTTAAAGAAATTTCCTCAGTGATGAGACTTTTAACAAATGATTGGTGACCTGGCGGTCTAGGGGTAAGGTGTCAGACTTCTGTGCTGACGGCCGGGGTTCAATCCTCGGTCCCGGCACAGATTTATCTGATTACCAAACCCTTCCTTCACCTCTGAAAAGACGTGTATTAATCACAACTTGTGAATGTGGGGAATGCCAAGCCTCCACCGTGGTTCGGATTCCACGTTAAACTGTAGGTNCACCGTGGTTCGGATTCCACGTTAAACTGTAGGTCCTCCATTTCATCTCACAATCATCCTACCATTACACATTAGCATAAGTGTGTGTAACCCAAATGGGTAGTAAGACGCAGTGCTAATAGTAGTAACAAATAATTACAGATGAGGATGTTTGGTTCTATCCAATGCCTAGGTTAGTAGTCTATTGTAGTGTTATACAATTCATACCAACTAAAACCTCAATTATGTCTAAAAAAAAATTAAATTACTTTAAGCTAGGTCTTTGTTGAAAGACTTCACCATGAACTAGCACAGATAGGACCTCTCGCTTCCTCCTAAAAAGGAATATTTTGGTTAAAACCTCTACATCAGGGGTTGGCAACCATTTTGGGGCCCCGATTGACTTTTAAATTTATCAATAGTCCTGTGATCAGCCTTCATTTTCCCACTATACTTTTATTTTGTATTTATTCCTTAAATCCAATATTTCCTCCAATATTAATGTCCATGCCTTTAGAGAAAATACATTAAATAAAAAAATGTACACTCCATTTGCCCTGAGAGGTCTTACCTTGACTGATTACACTAACTAGATAACCGCCTCAGTGGCGTAGTCAGCTAACGCGCTAGTCGTGTTAAGCTTGACTGCCGAGGACAGGGAGATCAAGGTTCGAATTTTGGTCGGGTGAACTGGGGGTGTTTTTTCCTAAATGGTTTTCCACTCTCCCTCCACACAAAGGAACAATTTTTAACCATATCAGATAGGAAATTAGGAAAAGAATACAGTCAGGAAATGTATGCTATTACTTGATCAGTAAGTTGTTAACATCTCGTCTGGTGTCAAGGAAAATAAAACTTAAAATATACAAAACAATAATTTTATTGGTTGCTCTCTAAGGATGTGAATTGTGAAACATTGTATCTTACTTTACATGATGAAAATAAATTAAGGTTCAAAAACAAAGTATTTAGGTGGATATTTGGTCCAAAAAAGGGATAGGATTCTGGGGAGTGGAGGTTACATAATGATGAGTTACATACACTGTACTCATCACAAGACACTATTAGGATAATAAAGTCTCATAGATTATGGTGGTGAGGACATGCAGAACGGATGGGGAAAAACTAGAACTGTGTTCAGAATAATGACTGGTGAACCCAATGGGAAGATCATTTGGAAAACCTGACGCAAATGGTAGGATAACATTAGACTGGATCTGAAAGAGGGTGTAATGAGGTGGATTGGATAGGACTAGCTCAAGATAGGGATAGGGTGTAATGAGGTGGACCGTATAGAACTAGTTCAAGATAGGGATATGGTGTAATGAGGGGAACTGGATAGAACTAGTTCAAGATAGGGATAGAATGTAATGAGGTGGACTGGATAGAACTAGCTCCAGATAGGGATAGGATGTAATGTGGTGGACTGGATAGAACTAGTTCAAGATAGGGATAGGATGTAATGAGGGGGATTGGATAGAACTAGTTCAAGATAGGGATAGGATGTAAATGTGGTGGACTGGATAGAACTAGTTCAAGATAGGGATAGGATGTAATGTGATGGACTGGATAGAACTATCTCAAGATAGGGATGGGTGGTATACTTTTGTAAGTGAGGCAATGAAATTTCGAATTATTAATTCTATTGAACAAGTAAGATAAAGAAAACAAAATCTTACATCATCACATTTATCTTCTTCATTTGGATTATCAGGCAACGACGCAGCAGAGACTGATCGCTGGCCAATGACGATAGAGGTGACCTTCTTGTTCATGTCGACCGTTTTCTGAAGAAATGGTAGAACCATGGCTTCCGAGGGAGATTTGAGTTCACCAGCGACATCGTGGTGGCCAGCCAACATGGCATAGTCCTCTGCTGTCCAGTCTGTCGCAAAGGAATGATTCGTGTCCGGACCAAAATATTTAGCAAATGACTTAAAAATTCTATCAACATGCACAGATAATACAGATAATTATGAGACGCGAAAATTTGGGCATATCTTGTAGAAATATAGTGTGTCGAGTAATTCATTGATACAAAACAGAATCACACAATTGTGTGAACAAATATAAGTATAAAATACTCTAGGGTAAAAATATGTTTGGCCTTTACATTTCGAAGAAAACTACATGAAAGTACTGAAAAAACACTTTACATCACTTTGACCACATGTTTAATCGGCTGCAGTAATGACTATTCTTCACAATAGGTGTTCGGAGTTTGCTCCGTGCATAGCAATGTATTGCTTTGCACGTCAGATGGAGTTGGCGTGCACAGTGTAGCATGGGGATGTCAACCGTCGTAGCAACCATGCATGCCACAATGTCCTCGGTGACTGCGGTGATTCATCGGGTAGATTAACCAACGCTTTTAGGTGACCCCTAAGTCCTCTCTACTTCCAACTCTCTTCTCTATATTACGATTCCAAGATATTTTACGTTCTGTACTTTTCTCAGCTCTACTCCATCCAACCTTACAGCTTTATTAGGTCTTATCTTCTTCCTTGTCATTACCATCACTTCACACTTTGACATGATAAATTTAATTCCATCCTCTTTTATGTCTTCAGTCCATTCTTGTAGTTTATTCTGTACTTCCTCCCTCCCTACCCCCTCCCATACCATCAAGTTATCAGCCAACCTCGTGGCTTTCATTCTCTCCTCCCCGAGTTTTCCTGCCGCTTTGTTCATGGCCATTTCCATTATCGTTACAAATAGTAATGGTGAAAGGACACTTCCCTGCTTCACTCCATTTTTTATTTGGAACCACTCCACCAAAGCAAAATACAAACTTAAAAGGTAGTCTACTTTAGAGAATGAATAGGTGATAAACTTAATAATAAGTCAAGTAATTTAATAGAGTGAGAAAATATACGATCAACATGACGGTGGAGGTATAGCTCGTGGTCTAAGATAAAACCTAAACCATTGATAAAGAAACAACATTCTAAAATATCGCTAAGCAAGTTGATAAATAGAAAATATTATGGTTGTTTTCCTGGTGAGAGCAATATATTTAGTTTTATATTTATTGAGAGACATTCCATTCTTAATAGACCATTTATGTAAATCTAATGCAAATGAATTGGTGAGTATTAAAAGTTTAAGATCGTCAGTGAACAATAAATAGTTTTAAGATTGTAAGTATTTACTAATATTGTCAATAAATACGTTAAAAAGCAGATGACATCGATTAGACTCTTGGTATAGGTGAAACACAAGGGGGAAAAATGGAGTTGGAGGGGTTCGATTCTATTATGATGGTAAAAGATCTATTTTGCAAATAGCTTATAAACCAACATAGGAAATCAATGGGACAAAATTACTCAGTTCCGAGGGAGTAATATCCACTTTGATGACGGCATGATCTGAGGCACTATTTTTACAGATGACCAAGAGATAGAGGTTCGAATCTCGTTCGGGTGGTCTTAAGATGGTTTTTCCTAAACGGTACGGGTATACTACCTCTAAATATAACCTTCCTAATCCCTAATAATATTAGCGTGGTTAGTACCTAAGTGTATAAACTGAAAGGGTAATAAAATGTGGTGCTAAAAACAGACACAACATCCAGTCCCCGGGCCGTGAGTTTATCACTGTGACGTTGGGAAAGGGTAAACCCATATTTCACCAATGATATATTTTTCGGCCATGCCGAGAATCGAGCCCAGAACCCTTAGCGATTGAGGCTAAGGTGTTGATCACATTTAAATAAATTAATTAAATAAAAATATACTAAAAACTAAAGCAACAATTCTGTACAGTGACTGAGAAGTAATATGTCAATTAGGAATGGTTGGTAATTTTACCAGTATGTATTAAATTGTCCAGTAATATTGCAAACCAACAATTAGTATGTTAGTCATATCATTATGTTAATGTGTGTTTATCATTACAATATCGATACAAAGGTTTCTGTCATAATTTGTATTTATCATCTAGATAATATCAGTTTGTTAACTTTCTTACCATTGGAGTCCAAGACACTGCGCTGAGCGCCGTACTCGAGGAACAATTGTACAAGCGCCATGTTGCCGCACTTGGCGGCAAACATTAGCGGTGATCTGTTGTCTCTGTCTACAACGTTTACAGAGGCCCCGTACCGCAGCAAGAGCTCCACCAAGTCTCTGTGTTCTGATTGGGTGGCAATGTGTAGGGGGAACTCACCCAACTGAAAGTAAATTCAAATTGGATTGTCGGAGACAGTTGTGTATGTTTTACGCTAAGACTTACAACTTAGGACCCGCCTCGGTGGCGTAGTTGGCTAACGCGCTTGTCGTGTTAAGCTCGACTGCTGAGGATGGGGAGATAGAGGTTCAAATCTCGGTCGGGTAAAATGGGGGTGGTTTTTCCAAAATGGTTTTCCACTCTCCCTCCACGCGAATGCTGGTTCACTTCCTCTAACTCAACCTTCCCAATTCCTAATCCATTAGAGTAATTAGTAATTAAAGTGTATAAACCGAACGGCTAGTAAGATGCGGTGCTAATTATTATTATTATATTATAATTATTTTTGTTATTCTATTAGGTAGGTATCTATCAAAAATGACAGTTACAGTTAACATGACCTGATGTATGAATATATTAAAATGGTTTTAGCTACTGTCTACTATTCTTCCTAGCAAAATCATACTATACTTAATGCACACAATTTATACACAAACACGATTGGGTTCTTATCTAGATATTAAAATAAATTTTGAGATTTATAAAATGGCTGACACATGACTCTATAAACTGCGCGTCATTAAAGTGAAGTGATTATACCCTATTGAGTAGCTAGTGTGTGTGTGTGTGTGTGTGCGCGCGCACATGTGCATGTTGGCATCATGAATGAGAAGTCCAGGAGTATGATATATTTATATTACGTTTATTTTAAGATCTTTTCAATAGTGAGATTATAAAAGTGCATGTGTAATTCTTTAATCTATATTAAAGACATGTAGAAAATAGGGAAAATGTCGGCATAGCTGTAGATATAATATAACAAGTTCATCAATCAGCAAACACATTTTTTTTATTGTTATATTAATTTAAGGCTGATTTTTTTTAGATGCCCTTAGAATTAAAGATGGTGGCAATTTTCCAAGTAACAATAATATCTTAAAATTAACACTATTTACACATTTAGGATGTGTTGAAGAAATAATAGGTTAGTTTGAGGTAAATTTATATCACAGAGAATAATATTTATCAGTGATTTGATTGAAGAATGGTAAACTTTTTTAAAAAGTCTCAAGGCATCCAAATAAACATGTTTCAAAGGATCTCATTTCAGGATATTTTGCCATCGCCAAACATTCAAACCCTCCCAATAAATTAGTATAATATACCATTATCATTCAACAATGGCCCTCAAAATTATGAATCAATTGAAAAAATGATTGTAGGAAATTCATGTAAAATTTGCAATCACTATCACCAGTTAGTTTATGCATGAATACAAGTAACAAGCATTAAAACATGTGGATCATGCATGAATAAGTAGTGCTTACGAGTCTAGAGGATGAGAAAAATGACTTGCAAAAGTCTGGAGATTCTTCTTAATTGGATTCATAAGTCATGATTCATAATGATTCACAAGTAAGTTATTGGATGAAAAACGACAGGCTTGTTGGTGAGTGTGTGTTCCAAACCAGCTTGGTCCAACTTGAAGCTTGATGTCATGTGTAAGGATTGAATTCAACAAGACGGTGCTCATAGAAGGTTGTACAACAATGAGAGCTCACAGTGTTGTTCTGTCATACACAATTCCGTCACAGGACAAAGATGCCCCTGTCAATGGCTAAGCCCATCTCTTGGTTTAAATAAACCAGAATGGCTATATCTTATTAATGTGGGCCGAAGCAGTGATCATTGAAGAAGAGAAAAATGGTTTAGGTATGGATTAGACTCATAATAATATGAAAACTAGTTTAACACCTGATCTGATTAAGATTTCTCAACCGCAGCACTTTAATATGATCAAATATATCGAGCCATAAAGATGTTTGGGTGAATTTTCCTTCGGCTAACAAAAAGAGATTTAGATTCTGAAACCAGTCTATCCTGTAAAAAAAAAAATTTTTGTGCCGTGATCCTCTACATCATGAAATACAATATCTTTCATTTCTATGGCCACCCGGTTGTCAGGAATTAAGAGTTATAATAAGTTCCTTCTTTAAAAATAGTGTAAAATGTAAAAACTATTTTTGAGTGGTCTAGGGGTAAGGTGTCAAGACTTCTGTGCTGGGGGTTCGGGGTTCAATCCTCGGTCCCGGCACAGATTTATCTGATTACCAAACCCTTCC
>CABFVX010003335.1:0-23508 GCA_902151425.1 Timema shepardi
TTTTTAAGGATCGAAAACACTCCTCCCATGAAAGTGAACAAGTGTATCAAGATGGTGATTCAGGAAGTGATAGCGAAGACAATGGGAATGACACATGTTTTACAGGGAAAGATAAAAATAAGTTTGGAAAAAACATCCAGTGCGCAGAAGTTTGCAAAAACCAAACCTGAAAATATTATAAAAAATATCATGCGTAAAAGATTCCAATAAATTGACAACATAAACTTCCTGTTTTGAAAACTCCTAGACAAAGAACTAATTTATGAACTAGTAACAAATACTAATAATTTTATTGAAAAAAAACAACAATAAGTCCAATATTCTCTTGATAGAGATGCGAAACAAACCTGTACTTCTGAGATGTTGGCTTTGTTAGGGTTTCTATACTTGTGTGGTTCAAAAAAAAAGTCTCATTAGAATGTTGTAGAAATAGGGACTTCTTATGGCACGGGTATTGAAATTGCTCATCCACTAATGAGTTAACAAGAAATATTTATTTCTTTTGAGATGCCTCAGGTTCGATGATAAAAGTATGAGGTTGGATAGAGCTCAAACAGACAAGTTAGCTCTAATAAGGTTTGTCTTGGACAACTCCCTTCAGGCATATTCACCTAGAGAATTTGTAACATTTGATGATAAATTGGAGCCATTTAGAGGCCGGTGTTCTTTTCTACAATATATTTCCAACAAGCCAGAAAAATACGGAATGAAAATTTACGCCATGTGTAATGCTAAAACTTATTTCACAATAGATTTTGAAGTTTACTGTGGGAAACAGCCAGAAGGACCCCACCAAAGATCTAACAGCCCTAATGACTTAATTATGAGACTAGTCTCATCCATTGAAAACTCGAATAGAAACGTCACTATCGATAATTGGTATATGAGTATACCCCTAGTAAAATCATCTGAAGAAAATTTAACATATATTGGTACATTGGAAAAAAACTTGTTAAATTTTGACTGATTTCGTACCAAATAAAAATAGAAATGTGCAGTCTGTTGTTTTTGAATTAAAAAAAAATGACTTTAGTGAGCTACGTACAAAAAAAAAGTAAGTGTTATTCTGTTGTCAAGTATTCACGACCAGGGTATAATTGATGATACAAAAAAACATGAAATTGTTCTTTACTGCAACAGCACAAAAGGTAGGGTGGATACTGTGGACAAGATGTGTGCTTCTTATACAGTTTCCAGAATTACAAAAAGGTGGCCAATGGCAATATTTCTTGCAATATTAAATATCGCAGGAATAAACGTCAAAGTTATTTTTCAATCATATCCTGCAAATGAGTCATTTGAAAGAGATAATATTTTTAAAAATTTAGCACTTAGTCTCATGAAACCTCATTTGGTTGAGAGATTAAAAATTCCTCACCTCCCGATTGACATAAGAATCTTCTTGGGAAAATATAAACAAGTGCAAGAATCTGAAGAGCATCATGAACCTGTAAATGTTGCAGAGAATCCAAGAAATAACAGGGGGGCGATGGGTCCAGTGTGGGACAGCCAAAAACATAAACACATTTGTTTTTTTGTCAAAAATGTAAACACTTTTGTTGCAAAAAACATTCCGTTAAGAAGCTTGTATGCTTAGTGTGCAAAGATAATTAAAAGACATAATTTATCATTACTGTGTATTGTGTACAGTACTTGTAATTTATACATTTGTATGTGGGTGCAAAATATGTTCAGAGATCCAATATTTCCCCAGAACATAACATTAAAAAAATTCCCCAAAAACCATAGCGCTCAAAACAAAACATTGAATTTTTTTTATAGAGGCTGAAGGGAATAAGGATTATCACCTACTACATAGTTTGGAAAATTAAAATTCAAACATATTTTTAATCATTGTTAATTTTATAGTACCTACCTTATAAAAAATTTTGTTTTCTCCTATCTCCATATGTGCATTACATATTGTTATTAATTGTTCATTGATATCAGTAGGCTTACTGGTACCAACATTTAATTTTACATCTTGGTAGTAAGAGGCAATGGAGTGTAATTCCAGGAGGCCTTGGTTTAATTGTTGATTTTCATAGACTTATAGTTTTTTAGTAGACTCACCACTACTGTAAGGTCTTTAACTATCAACCACACTAGGGGAAATACTATGACCATGAGTTTTTCCTGATCACATAATTTATGTTTTACAACACTTGCAATACTCCCTTGATCCTTACTTCTAGATTTTTCTTGGGCATGTTAATTAGATGTGTGATATCAGAGTTTATCACGTCTGCCATGCCATTCACAATAAGCACAGTCGACATAATAAACATTAGTTTCACTAAATCGTAAATTTTTTTATAAACATTTATATATTGTACACTGTACAAACCTTAATAGGTCCAATAAAAACTAATATTTCATGGCTACACAATTATTACAATGCACATGTCGCAAGTTTAAATAATCTGTGTGCACATCACCATGTAAGTAGGTAACGATATAAGGGTGACTGAATTCAAACTAAAACAAAACATCGCTCACCCTTTCCTATCTTCCCTCGCCTGCCTGCCCGCCATAGCTACCAAACACTCCCGTTTGGGTAGGTGACTGATGACTCATTTCTCAATCACACCACTATCCAGGTTGAATTATTAGATTTTTCCTTTGCCTCTTATCTAAACCTCTGACTTCTTATCTATAACTCTGACATTTATCTTAGCCCTTAGACACTGCAACCCTTTGTGCTTACACCCACACTGCCTCACTATATCACATACTGGTAATGTGGGTGTTGAGTGTCATCGCCTTAGTTTTTCATACAAATGAAACTACTATATCAGAACCAGAATGTACTAAAAATGTCAACAAAACTGTTGGACTTTTCCTTGCCCCAAATTTCCCCCGAACCTCGTTTGCACTTTCGGACATATTCTGCACCCCTGCATTCGTATGATTTTTTTTCTATACAAAATCCATTTTTTTAAATTATTTAGATATGTTGTAAATAAAACTAAAATAAATAAAACCAGAATCTACTTCTAACTTGAATATAAACACGAAAATCGAAGGTGGTGCATAGTGTGCACAGCACGCCTGCTCGTGTTATGTTAGTAGGCTTGAGGGTTAAATACCAATTACGCTAAAAGATTAGAGATTATGTAGGTTCAATTTAGAGGTAGTAAACCCGCATTTGCAGGGAGGGAGATTGGAAAACCATTTAGGAAAAAAAAAGTTTACCCGACCAAGATTTGAATCTCGATCTACCCATCCTCGGCAGTCTAGCTCAACATGAAACTAGCGGGTTAGCTAACTACGCCACCAAGGCCGGGTTTTTCAAAGTAAATAAATAATTTATTAAGTGCTAAAGTTACTTTTTTACATTTTGGCTGACGCTACTGCTCTGGATTGTCTTAAAATTCTTTCAAAACACTTATTATATAACTTTTATGCATTTTAAATGTAATTAATAAAATAGTCATAGCTGCAATGTTTACCACATATCTATTTAAGAAAACCTCCTTTAGCTCTTTGAGTTACATTTGTTTTTATATGGAAGAAGGTATAGTAAAGAGAGTTGAAAACACATTAAAGGGAACCAACACAATATGGTCTTTATAATTAAAATAACACACTTCACACTTTACACTGCTGCCATTGGACAAAGAGGTAATGGCTGCCTCTTGAAGAAAATTGATCATTACCAGCCAATCCCCTGAACTAGGTTTTATTATACTGGAACTTATCAGAAGGGAGTGGGAAACGCTCAACCCCACATACCACATTTTTATAATGTCTAATGCAATTTACTGTTTGTAGTTCTAGAACCCATTGATGTTTAGATATAGGTTCTCACAAAATTGCCATAAATTGTTGTCAACCACAAAATATTAATATAATGTTAACACTAATTTACTTTATGGGATTTTTAGAAGGCTTTGATGTTTAAATAAATTAGATTTTATTGATCTGAGCTTAACTAAAGATTTGTATGTAGTTAGCTAAACTTCCTTCAAAACATGTCAGATATTATGCAAGACTTTAGATTTGAATATATATAAACAAATAAAACAATAGCACCAAATGGTCGTGTTTAGTGAATATTGAAATGACGATAAAAGAGCAATTCCTCCACTCTTATTAGAAAAATGTAGGCCCCAAAGTTCACAAATAAAACACAACAAAACACATTACTGTATTTTAAAGTCACATTGGGCCCCTCTAGCATAAGAGAGTAAAACACTAGTCAGTGTCAATTTGATGTGTTTTGTTGTGTTTTTATTGTAAACATTTTCAACCTCGGTGGTCTGGGGGTAAAGTGCTTGCCTCAGGACCCAATATTTGCAGGTTCAAACCCAGCTGGGCTTGATAATTTTTTTCATGAGCTATAAAAATCCATGGCACAACTCTCTTTGGAGGAGAAGCAAATCCGTCGGTCTTATGTTGATTGTGGCATGTAAAAGAACCCTGGAATGTATGTGAAAATACCTTTCTCAGCAAAATAGATCGGTCCTTTCGCTTCTACTCATAGAAATTCAGAAATTCAGAAATTCTTGTGTGCTGATACAGTCAGTCAGTTCAGAAAGTGCACATTAAATACCTCAAATAAATCTGAACTTTGGTCTAATTTTTTTTAATGAGTTTGTAGGCCTCGCCTTTTTATGTTTCTTTCAATGTTTATTGAACTATTTATACAATTTGTTGTGAAGCAGATTTCAATAGTAATAACCTTTATCGACAAAGCTACTTGTGAAGTGCTAACAAATCTAATTCACTAGTGACTTTTACACTTAGTGTTTCTTCCACTCTTAGGCTGCTAATTATAGTTCCATGTACTTAACGTCTTGTACACTATAACAAACATGTAATCCCTAATTAGGATCTACCTGAGACTTTCACTCGTTAAAGACAAACTCTTTACAGCCCTATGGTGTGGTAAGGCTCAATCATAAAACAGCTGTTGAAACCTGTAAACATTCAACATCTGGCATATGTTTACAGATCGCGAGACAATATTCTTCGATAGCCATGCAGTGTCAAAAGCTGATTCCACCTCCAGCCTGAGTGTGTTGGACCCTGAGGATGTAGCAGAGCCTGTAGCGTCGCCACTTCTTGGGGACCAAAGCCGATTCCAGAGCATCGTAGGTTCTCTGAGGAGAGAGTTTGGCATGGCTCTTTTGGGTGTTGATGTAGTCATCGAGAATGGAACTGGCAGATATGCCATCATCGATGTCAACGCTTATCCAAGTATATTTCTTTCCTCTGTCTAATGTTTTTAACAGTTTAAAATACTACACTATGTAAACTCCGTTTGTCCTGAAAGGAAGCAGTCTTACCTTAACGCACTGCACTATGACCCTATCTTATAAACAATACTATAGTGTAATAATTCAAGGTAAACTTGTTACCCTACAGGGTAAATTAAGGCTCTGTAGACCTCAAAGTTCACAGTTAAAACACAACAAAACACATGTCAATTTCGGAGGACATCAGTCCCCTTCTTCAGGAGAAGAGAGTAAAACACAGACTGGACTATGACAACATGGCTAAAGGTTGATCATGGTCACTTCGATTCTGATATTGCCTTTGTCTTCAAGGTTTAAGTTTGGATTCTGCAGTTGCCTGTTAAAACTTGTATCTCTACTTTTTGTAGATGAATAGAATGTTGTATTAATGATCATTAGCATCATATCCATCATCATACCCTTCATTATCAGTTTCCTGCCACTGACAGAGTCTGCCTTGAATGTGAGCCTCTCCTCTAAGTTTACTTCTGTCCTCCCACCACCTTTCTTCCTCCACGCCAGCCCTATCCACTCCTCTCCTCACCATACTCCTCCGCACTCCCTTTATCCACCTGTCTCTGTCCGCCACCTCCATTTTGAGCATCCTCCTTGGAATCCTCCCCTCTTCCATCCTCTCCACATGTTCATACCAACTCAATCTTGCTTTCTCTATCCAATCCTAGAGAGGTCTCTCCACCTTTCATTCCTCACCCTGTATCCCTTTCCTTCATCATCCAAGTTTCTGATTCGTATGGTAATAGTATGTTCTGTACATTACTCGTTTGCACTTCTGCCAGACCACACCACACGTCTGACACTTGCCTCCCTCTCTTCCCAATTTATTTCTTGTTTCCTCCTCATTTCTCTACCACACTTCCCAAGCATTTGAAGCTATATTGTATGCTGTTTTCTTACTTTTATTTGTTCCTATAAATCCTATCCCTCTTTTCCAGACCTTCTATATATATATATTTCTCAAAAAGTGAAAACCGGTTTTCCTTAATAACATGTTTTTTAAATTCATTTAGGTTATGATGGCTTCCCTAACTACTTTGAACACCTGATGAACTGTATCCTGGAGACTGTCGCCTCTCACTCCAGCAACATGAAGCCTCTCTCCTTGGTTGAACTGTATGACCCATTCATTAAACCTTCACTGGGCAGTCGCTCCTCTCATACTTCCCCGGGCAGTCTGGATCAGGATGATTCAGGGTTTGACACAAGTGACTCTAGTGATGAGAAGAAGAAACATGACCTGTCTCTAAGTGGTAAAGCTGACTCATTTGCAATTGGTAAGAAGTCTGGAGCTTTTAGGAGCTAGGTGCTATTTTTGTTTTTCAATATAATTTATAAAACAGAAGTTAAAGGTGGCCAAATTCTCTAAATATCAAGACTGCACCAACCTTCACAACCTATTACAGATTTAAAAAATAAATTTGATTACTTATTAAAAAGTGTACATTAATGAGGTGGTTTAATTAGAGCGCTAAACTAGATCATGGTTCAAAGTAAGCACATTTACCTGGGTAATGCTCAGGTATAAATTGTTGGGAAAACAAACATATTTCATCACAAGCTTTCACCAGCTGTTGACTGCAATCTCATTATGATTTTTTCCACTGCAGGCTACTATCTGTTTTGGCTATACACATTTTTATTATTGGTGCTAGTGGGCTAGGTATGAGTAAGGTAAAATTGAGAGGAAATTTACTCAAATTTATGTAGAGGGTAATCGAGAAGCCATATAGGAAAAAACACTTTGAATGCATCCGGCCGGGATTTGAAACCTATTCTCCCGTCATCAATAAACCAGGCAAAATGAGCTTGACATTTAAACTGTGTGTGTGAGTGCTTCCTTAGAAGAGTGGAGTAATTGACAAAAGCAAGTGTTTGGATGTGTGAATTATTGTGTTGTTTTATCATTTTATCCTCCAGCGTTACCAAGTCAAGTGGTTATTCCTCTTATTTTTACATTAACAAGTGGAACATTATTACAAGGATAGGAAGGTAACTCCTAAATCCTATACACATAAAAATACTTAAACACGTCACATTATGGATATATTTTGATTATCATTTGCTCTTCATTATTTCAGCTTTCTTTATATAGTGATGAGACTCAAAAGATTTAATATTTCAATCATTTGTGTCGCTTCATGTTTTTTACAGTAACATGCAGGCTTTTCTTTCATATCTTCCTTTGGGTCTTGTGCCCTACAATTCGTTCTCTAGCCTTACACTTGGGGCTCTTTCAGGATCCATCTTTTTTACGTGCCCAAACCATTTCAGGCGAGCCATAACAATCTTTTCACTTAGTGGTTTATTAAGTCTTGTTTCTTGTCTTTTCGTATCATTTCATATCTTAATTATTTCTTTATATTATTCAAACTCAACTAAAACTTTATATTTTAATTCAAACTCGACCGATAGGAAAAAATTGTGTACCCCACACTCCGACTATTAAAATCATGTGTGTGAAAATAACTTGTGGATCCTCCTTTTTATAAAAGTTTAGTTTGATTGAGCTTTTATTTGAAATAAAATTGTGTGTACTGTTCTTCTTGAGTTTAAATACTACTAAACTCAAAAACATATATTTGTTCTTGTTGAGATAAAACACAACTAAACTCAAAAACACATATTTGAAAGCTCATCTTTAAATTATTTTTTTGAGGGACGAGTCCTCAAATCCTTCATATCCTTAAGGATATTCAAGATTCAAATATTCAAGAAAATTTCAGATTCAAGACTCAAACCCTTTGAAATTCTAATATTTAAGTAAAATTTGTTTTAGAGCTCTAATACTGCTTATTGGTGGTTCATTACCAATTATAATTTTAGGATGAACTTAACCATGCCACAGATTAGTACTTTAACCCTTGACTGAATGTATGAATGTTTTAGTGAATGAATTATAGGAAAAAACGTTAACAATTTATCATTTCTATTATTTTTTTATATCCAATACTCTTTCCAGCCAGTGGCTTGGGTCATTTTTTTGTTTATTCAAGCTATATATTTTCCACTACCAGCTTGCTAGGCCTTTCGTAGCTTCATATGCCTTATAATCTAAATTAAGACCAGGACAAACACAACATCCAGTTCCCACCTGTTAATTCATCACTTTGAAAGGGTAAACCCACATTTCACCAATGGTACATTTTTTGGTCATGCCGGGAATCGAACCCAGGACCCTTTTCTCCGTAGACGAACACGTTACCAACTGAGCCAAGGTGTTGGATTTATTTATATATGCTATTATTTTATTATATTTATATTTTTTCTTACATTCATAACTATTTCAAGATTCAAATTCAGATTTTAGATTCAAGATTCGAAGGTAAGCAAGTGTGCAAGGGAGAGGAGTTGAGTAGAAGAGAGTGCAGGAGGAAGAGAGAGATGGGGGCATTTTACTAAACAGACCCGGCCACAGGCTGAAAACCGTTAATGATGATGATTATGTTTCTTAAAATAGTGCATTCAACCCAACCCTGGTTTTTGGGATATTTATTGTTTCATCTAATTGATTTCTGCTCCAGCTTCACTTAAGTGTGCTGCGGCTATCCCTCCTAATTTCAACCATGATTCAGCCTAGTGCTCTATTCCACATCATGTTTTGTTGAGAGCAATACGCTTAGTTATTGTCTGTTGCCAGATTCTCTATTTATAATAAATATTTCTTAGGTCAATACTGCTTGAAAATGAAAGCATGGTAAAACATTCAACTTTTTCATCGCTTTAGTTTAAGGTAAGCTTTAGACAGACTTGAGAAATATTTGATCCATTTGTAACTTAATAAAATTAACATTATATAACAAATATGTTAACTGAAGTTAAGTAATTGAAAGCCACACTTATATTAGAAGAATGTGTAAGCTTATAAAATTTTCAACTACATTTCTACTACTAATTAATGTTAATCGAATAAAAATATTCTTAACATCAATAATCTAACCATGTGATAAATAATATTAAGAAATTCATTTTAAAAATGTTTTTAAGGTTCTTATACTATTACATTTACCAATGAGGAAGTGCTTAAAACATATTTAAATCTGGGCATGTATTTATAATACCAATTAGTGAGTTTTGACTTTTATAAAATCTGCTTTTTTTGTGTTAAACAATAAATACTAAACAGGAGAATACAATAAAAGTCTGATACAAGTACAGTCAATACCAAGAATTTTGTAATTAAATTTTGCTGATAATGGTACATGTTTGAAAACAATGTGATGGTTGTTTGTTCATAATACTTTTGCTAAAACTACTTAATCTTGTAGTTTTGCCTTCAATTCTTCTCTGTGTAAAGTTGTGCTCATCGGCTTCTCAAGATCATTTTAAGGGAGCTTCTGGGTGGGGAAGAAAATAAATAGTGACTGCAGCATTGGTGCTCATTGTATATTTGAATAAAATAATTCTTTAGAAAACATCTATTTGGGGCTAGTAGCGGATGATAGCACTATCTCTCTTTTTTGTACATTATTGATAGTATTGTGCAACTGAAACATTAATAGCTGAGAAAGTTGTAAATATTCAAAATTTGAATGAGGATTGAACCTTTAAAAATCAAACTCGAGTGTCCTTAAGTTCTACTAATCCTGGGGTTTTACATCGTGGGTTAGGCAGATAATCTAGTAAACTTCATTTGTGGTGGCTCATTGTTCTTTATTTTGTAGTATTAAAAAGAGTAGGTTAGGTGGGATGTTAAGTTTGTACTGTAATTATGTTGAACTAAGCCACTAATAGTACTGTAATTATGTTGAACTAAGCCACTAATAAAACCAATTTATAGGTATTCATAATTTGAAGAAAAAGAGTTTATTGTTTATTAATATTCAAATCTTAACTCTAATATGTTATTGAATCTGAAATATCACTAAGTTTCAAAGGCCTCATTCCTGGAAATTATGAATGTGCTGATCATTCCATAAAAAAAGGTCGCAAAATTTATTTATTGTTTAGTTTTCAGCTATTTTTATTTTTTGACTACTATATGTCTTATAAAAAACATAACTTTTATTACTTTCTGTTGATTTACACTTTTGCTCAACAAATCAAACATGTTTTGTTTATGCAATTTATGCATTCAGAAACTAAGCAATTTTAATTTTTATCTACTTTTCATTAGATCTTTTAAACTTTCTTCTTTCCTTTGTGATTCTTTAATGTAACGCCTGTTTCACAAATTTTTTAAGTAGTTGATTTATTCTAAAATCAAGTCATTATAAGAGAAATCTCTCTATAAAAACTGCAAATTTACATATTAATAATTGACATACCACAAAACGGACATTTTCAATGCAAATGATATCCTATTTGCTAGTACAGGAAATTTGAACACTTAACCACTAAATTGTGAAGCTATTCATTTTAGCTTAAATTGTTAAAAAAAAAAAAACATGATTTAAAATTAAAACTAAATTCACACTTGTAACATTGAATATCCCTTAAATACAGTTTCAAAACGCATTGTCGAAAATACGTTTGAGTTTGTGTGTAAATCTGCCTTCAATTTTCTGCCCTTATAAAATTCTATTAAAATATCCAAAGAAGAAATTTGAGTACTTTGACACCTAATCATAATTAAATTTGGAAGAGCTTAGTTAAATATAAAAGAGAAAACACATTAGGGCTCTTACAATGAAAAGAACACAGTTTACACACTACACAGCTGCCTCTTGAAGAAAATCGATTGTTACCATGCAATCCCCCGACCTAGGTTTCAGTCTAAAGCGAAAATATGTTTTCCTTATATGTGCTGGGGTCTGGGGTTCAATCCTCGGTCCCGGCACAGATTTATCTGATTACCAAATCCTTCCCTCACCTCTGACAACACGTGTATTAATCACAACTTGGGAATTTTTGGAATGCCAGACCTCCACCGTGGTTCGGATCCCATGTTAAACTGTAGGTCCTCCATTTCATCTCACGATCATCCTATCATTACAAATTAGCGTAAGTGCGTATAACCCGAACGGGTAGTAAGACGTGGTGCTAATAATAATAATAATAATAATAATAATTTTCCTTATAGATACTCCTAATAATAAGAAACACCATTAAAAATAGATGATAGTGCAAGGCCCTATTTGACATTTTTAATTCATGTAAAGTAGACAGAATTCTTGTTTTTTCATTATGTTTATTATTTTTCATGTGTTGATACTGATTTTTTTATTAGTGAATATGTGATTGTAGCATTATATCTCTATAAGGAAAACCTCTTTTTGCTTTATAAGCTAATTGTATTATATTTGGAAGAAGGTATAGGAAAGGTGGATAGAAGTGTATAAAAGGGCCGGACCCAGTATGGCTTTTACAATGAAAAGAAGAACACAGTTCACACTTTACATTGCTGCCACTAGACAAAGGGATAGTGGCTGTCACTTAAAGAAAATCTTTTGTCACTGCCCAATCCCCTGACCTAGGTTTCATTCTATCGGAACTCATCAGGCAGGAGCATGAAACGTGCAACGCAACTTCCTAAAAGAGGAAATGTAAAATAAACGACAAACGCAGGAAAAGAACATTTCTATCCTCCTTTTCTGTACCTTCTTCAAAATATAATATGATTGTATTATTAGAAATAATATACAGGAATAGTTATACAATTCATTCATTAGAATGTAAATTAATATGATATTTATAAATAATAAATTCCTTTTCTTTAAAATATAGATTTTCAAATAAAAACATATTAAAATTAACCCTGAACACAATTATTTAATGTCACAATGAGTTTTTTTCATTACCTCTTATTTACCACTTTGGTAGTTTATTTACTCGATTAAATTTAATTATCTATCTGTTATATCATGTCATCCTCACTAGATTTTATATAGCAAGTAATGTTACAAAACAATGAAAGTAGGCTTAATAATTTTAAATGAATATAATTTATCTCTATGAGTCCTCTTTGCTTTATGAGTTTTATATTATATTTGGAAGAGGAGATAGGAGAGGTGGATAGAAACACATAAAAGGGACGAAAACAATGTGACTTTTGTGTTTGTCCTTTATGTTATACCTTTTACTTAAGCATTTCACACTCCTCCCTGACGAGTTCCGATAAAATGAAACCTAGGTCGTTGGGATTGAGTGGTGACGGTCGATTTTCTTTAAGAGGCAACCATTACCTCTTAGTCCAATGGCAACAATGTAAAATGTGAACTGTGTTCTTCTTTTCATTGTAAAGGCCATATTGTGTTTGTACCTTTTAAATGTTTTTATCCACCTTTCCTATACCTTCTTCCAAATATTAGCAGTGATTGCTATCCCATCACAAAGTACCAAGTTATTGTAAATGATAAAAAAAAAATTAATGTCTAGGGAGTCCAGCTTACCTTTAAGGGGGGGGGGGGGGNAATATAGTGGAATACATCATATTTACACATACACATCTTAAATCTTAAAGTTTCTACTGCCCTAGGCAAAGCATAAGTAATTAAGTCTATTTTGTTTTTTTAATCGGTCTTATTTGAATTGTACTACATAGATAGAAACTCGGACCATACAAATAGAAAAGCCAGCAAGGAAGGTAGTTAGGTAGAAATTATCTTGAGTTGAGGTTTGTTTAGAGTTCTTATTCTTCTTAGGTCAACAACCCGGTGGTCGGTTTGATGTGATATTTATTCATCTGGTGCCAGGCATGCTCTCAGCTGTTTAGTGCTGCCTGCACCATCTGGTAAAAATCCCATGTGCTAGATGAGTTCAGAAACCTTGGGGATTCCTTGTTGCCTTCCACACTGAATTGATATGAGCAAACACAAAAAGAGTCCACATATTTGCCAGGAAAAGTATGTTCACATACCCTCGAAGATTATTTTATATGCCACAATCGACATGGGACTGGTGGCTTTACTTTCATACCTAAGGAAGTTTTGCTACGTATTTTTATAACTCAAGAAAAATCCGTCAATCTTGGCTGGGTTTGAACCCACAAACATCTGGTCTTGAGGCGAGCACTTTACCGTAACCAAGACCGTCGAAGTTGAATGTTTAGACTTAGTGATGCATTGATGGAAGAGTTCTCAGGAAGGTAGTTGGGAGGAAACTATCTTGGGCTGATGTTTGAATCTTCTTTAGACTTAGTGATGCATTGATGGAAGAGTTCTCAGGAAGGTAGTTGGGAGGAAACTATCTTGGGCTGATGTTTCAGGCCTTCTTTTCTTTTAGACTTAGTGATGCATTGATATAAAAGAGTTACCATACTTTCATGGTTTGCGGTATTCCTCTTAGATCACATATCATATTTAAAGCATCATGTGAGTCAACTGTTTTTTCTGTCAGGAGAGAGTATTCTTGGTGTCATGGTGATGATAGTTAGTTATTTCTCTTATTCCTCTGGTAATATATATTTATTGAGCCTGTTATTTGTCATATAGATTTGAGTTTAAGAGCTGCGGGTATAATGGGTGATGTTTGTTATGTTGCTTTAGAAGTAACTGTTTGTAGATGGTATAAGTTTTGCAGGTGTTGTGTTTACATGGAAATTAACCTTTGGGGAGTTTGGGGTCAAGAGCTTTATAGTTGGACTCGCTTTGCTCGTTGGGGGCTCTGCCTCCAAACCCTCAGCGAGTTTTCTTTGCAAGTGTATGTAAACTAATGTAATTCCAGAGCCGTTATTTGATAAGTACCGTTTAGCCACAAGAAACTTCCAAAGAAAGGTTCGTACCGACTTTAAAGCTGCTCCGCCATTTTGAATTTTTGTCGGAGTGATTCAGCCATGTGGCTTTATAGTAGTATAATTTGGGAGTTTGGTTTGTACAAGTCTGTCACATGAATTGGGAGTTTGCTTATAATTGGTGCTTGGAGGCTCAACATGTTTCACAACAGGGGCTTGTGTGCTTTTATCATCTGTTTAGGCCATAGGGGACTACTAGTTAAGAGGGTTATGGTATGAGATACCTAGTATAGGTCCTCTCCATTTACCCACACATCAGGAGGTTGTTGTCTATGTGCACATATACAGAACTTGTACATAACAATCCATGGGGCTAATTAGACACCCTTAATTTTTTGAACATTTATATCAGGAGCCAAACTAGCGAGAAAAGAAAGAATCAACTTTTAGCCACTTAAATGTGTCTAGTCCTATCATATCTAATCATTTGTGAATTCTTAATACACTCGCAAAATAAAACAAAATCAAATATTTTTGCCAAATTTACTTCTTGCTCTTTTAAATCCAAATTAGGTTCAATTTCATTGATTTAAATATGGAAACAATAACATTCTAATAGTAATAAAAAATATTCCTTCACTAAAATATTATTAGTAAAACATGTGTTTGATTCAATTATTATAATGGCTGTGTTTTGACCAATGGCAAATATTTAAATACACAAAAGAAGAGTAACATATTTTAACCTTCAAGCTTTGATTTGCTTGGCATTTTAAAATTTTAGCCATAAGTTTTATTTTTTTGCCACTTTTAACCTAAAAGAAATATTTTATTCAATACGTTTAAGAGTCTCTACTAATCAAACTCACATCTAATAATAATTATATATATTTAAATATTTACAACAAACACACTCACTGTACATCAATATCAAATTCATTCTTTCAAAGTCTTTCTTATTGTAGGTGTGAACAACATATTCCACCTTTCACTTAAGTTGGCGGTTTACTTGCATAGCATGTCCAAACTTGCGGCTCTAGTTTAATCCTATATTTATATGATTTTTTTTTACCTCTGCCCATGGTTTGTTACCAGCTAAAGTCGGTTCACCTTGGTTGGTTTGTAGTAGCGTGTAACAATTAAATACATTTTTAGTTTGTCCTTAAGATTTAAAATCTAGTTTTTAATAGCTGTTTGATTTGTAGAGCTCGTGATGGTTGATGAATGACCAACAAAACAGTGCTGTCATCTTACTAAATTGCATTAATTTGTTTTTTTGTCAGTTATTTTTGTTTTCAAACAAATGATGTTGGATGGACTATATGGACTAAAAATTGTTTTAATTTTATATAAACTCTAGCCAAGTCATCATTATTCAGGAATATGTGTGTAGCTTAGTCAGCAAGTTGAATGGAAGTGAATTAATCGTATTCATGGAGTGATAACTTTCAAGTTTAAGTTGAGGTATTGTAGCTGGTTGGTTGCTTTGTTGTGAACTGCTGTTTTAGAAGGTCATTTTGAAGTGGGATGCTAGTATTTTTTTAAGTGCCTATTTGTATCAAAATAAGACTAAATAGGTGTAGCTTACGCTGCTAATTTTTTACACTTTTATACTAATTACAAATTTCTGTCTTAGAGTAGCATTTGTCACATGGTTTCAATATGTCACAGTTATAGTAATTATTTTTGTTTTGCTTTGCTTTGTCTTTAGCCTTAAAATATTTTGATTTTTATCCATTACTAGTTTGTTGTTTCGTTGTTATTTTAAAGGAAGTGTGTAGGTTGTTGTTTGTTTGCATATATAATTTAAATTAAATTATTTAAAGAAAGTTAGCTAAAGTACAAACTTCCAAACATGTCGCTGTAAATATTTTAAATAATTTAAGCAACTCTCAACATTTAATTTTTATTATATATCATTGGATGTAAAAATGTAAAAATATATGTTGGACAGACAACATAGCTTACTAAACAGTATTAATTATTTATTCATGTTAAGGGTCATCCATAAACCACATACTGCTGTTGAGAGGAGGGGGGAAGCTCTAATTTCTACATGGTGCTACATGGGAGAAGGGTGGTTACATCAAAGTGTTAAGTAGCACACATCTTATACTTGAAAAGCAATATTATAATTAATGCTTTCACCATTGGTGGATACACTCATAAGATATCTTCCTCTTCTTTGTAGTATTAATTCTGAGTTCCTCGTTTAGTGTCACAAAAACTTCCCCATGAAATATTGACAGTCACTCTTGATGTGAAAAGTTACATAACACGGGTTTGGAGGGAGGGAGAGGAATTAGTTTAAATGTGTACTTGGTGTTACTTGGGTGGAGGGAGCTTAAAAACAAAAGGTAATAAAAAGTTTAATGTGGTTTACAGCTTACCCCTTATCTAGCAAGGAAACCGATAAATACAAAACAATATTTATTTTCCAATGGTGATTGTTTAAATGTTGTATAAATAACAATGTAACTGTAAAAGTATACAAATAATACTCAGACACACAGAATATATCTTCCAAATATATTTCGTTATAAATTTATTATTGTGTGTTGCTACTTTTTGATGACAAGAGTACACGGTCCTCCATATTCATATGTAATTATTTGTCATCAAAATGTGATGTATTTTTATTTAAAAAATGACTGCTTCACTTCATTGCTATGTTGAGCAAGATTATTTAGTGAATAACTGTTTATAAATAAGGGTAAATATCTGGACAATATATTATTAGTATTTCACTATGGGTTTTTATTTTTTATTTTAATAAACAATATTTTCTGCTATTCCAATAATATATTTCATGCTTTGTATTATGATTGTGCAGGATTTGGTTAATTTTATATATTAAAAATAACAAAGCTACTTTATAGTTTCCTTGTGCGAAGAGTGGGTATGCCAGATAATTTATAATAAAATAACAAATATTGACCACACATAATTTGTTTGGAATAGTGTTTCCTACAATTAAATGCACATTGATGGAAATTAACAGCTTTGCTTTGGATATAGTCGTGGGCTGGGTTCACACTTAAATTAATTAAAATCAGTTTAAATATGACACATGATCATGAGAATCAAACCCAAGACCTTTTGGTTTGGTGCGCCACTGCTCTACCTATCTTTTAGTTATCCGAGAACTGTCCCATGCTTAGGGAATATAGCCAACCTTGTACAATTAAATATTGTAAGACTTGCTTCGGTGCTGTAAAATCTAAGGTTTCAGTCTCTTTTTAGACTATATTGCCAAGAACAGGAAGATCGGGGTTCGAATCCCGGCCAAGTGTACTGGGGAGGTTTTTCCAAAATAGTTTTACATTCTTCCTCCAATAAAATGCAGGTGAACTTCCTCTAAATTCAACCTTCCTCATCCTTAATCCATTAGCATAATTAGTACCTATGTGTAGAACCGGAACAAGGAGTAAGACGTGGTGCATTTTTTAAATTTTTTTTATGAGCAGCAACATAATCGACTTTTTGTTGCCAGTGGATGTGATTTAATAATAGCTCGAGAAGCTAATGAATCCATATGTCCATCACAGAGACTGCCTTAAATTATGAGGGAAGAACTACCCTAAGCACGGGATGATTTTTGGATAGCTCATTGGTAGAGCGTGGGTGTGTCAAGTGAAAGGTCCTGGGTTTGATTCCTGTGTCCACATATCAGAAATGGCTATGATGGCTTAATTCAAATAAAATGCCGAGAGTGGAGATTTCTAAAAACATCTTTGGTTTTGGTAATATCCTCTGGTTCTAAAAACTGAGATGTTTTGTTTCAGCATCATATCATAAACACTATACCAAAGTGAGTTTTCAGCTTTTTTTATAATCTGTTTCTTATTAAGTTTTAATTAAATCATATGTTAAAATGAAGCCACTCTACTAAAGCTTGCCCTTGAGGCCCTTTAATTTAAACAAATAATATTATTTGAATTTTTGTATAGCTTTATAATATTAATAAAAATAACATACATATATTTACTCTTAAAGGATTATTCTAAAAATAGAAAATAAATTCTATTACCAAAGGGATCATAAGTTAAACTACACTATATTATAAGAACTTCTAAGTGATTTGTTTAGAAAATGGAAATTATTGTAAATAAATATCAGTGAGTAAAATAATAATACTATTAACTAAGGGTGGGACTATATTCATTTATAACACATAATAATAAATAGTGCAGTGCATAATTCATAAGGAAAATACAACAGTTTACAATGAAACGTAGTGTTATAAGTCTCACTTAAATTGATTGTCTTTTATTAATGGAAAATGGTCTAACCTCTTTTCACTACTAAATAAGGTCTTAAAAAATATTTCACTGAAGGTCTCACTCAATAAATAATATTAATTAAACTGTATCTTTTGAAACTTGACATTAACTTAATGTAAGTGTACTATTGTTTGATTTTTATTTTGTTCTTATTTTATTACTGTCATGAATATTATGGTAGATAATCTACTTCTCAATAACAGAGTAAAAAATGTTATACTTATCCATTATTTTTAATCACAATTAAATCGTGGTCATTCACGTTAAGACCAAGCATATTTGCTAACAAAAACAAGTATGCCTACCACAAGGCATTATCATGACAGATGACACTATGGCCCTTTCTTATAAGCTGTACCATAGGGGAATAAGGCAAGGTAAGCTTGCCTTATTGTGGCGATGTAGTTTTTTTAGGCGATCGACTGAAGATTGCTGCGAGATCGACCCCTGGTATACTGTGTTGAATTGGTTAGAGCTGCTCCTTGCTTTCTCTTTAACTGATACAAGGGCTATCGATTCTCAAGTCCATGCACACAAAGTAAGAGTTAAATCAACTTTATGTGTTGTGCGCTGTGTATTGATTATAAATGCCATAGTTGAAAGAAATGCGTTTGTTTCAACTTATCACACACTATGTGGAACGTACTATTTGCTATTAGCTATGTGTTATGCATGAATATAAGCCCAGCTTAAGGTAATGGTAATATCATGTAATGTAAAATTTGTTAGTACCCTGATACCTACATCTTTATTTGATGCTTTCTTTTATGACATATAATGATGAACATTTTTTAATACTGTAAATATCTCTACATCTTTTAGATTAAGTTGTTAACTGAATGGTATAAAGTATTAATCAAAGAAAATTGCATTATTAAGCAAATTATTTATATATTATTTGAGCAATTGGGATCAGTCCATCATAAGTACTATGTATTTCATATTATTAACCAATAATTCAGGAATATTTATAAATAATGGGAATGTTTTTATAAAAACATTACTTAACATCAATCCTAGCATAAAAACATTTTGATAGTTGGGTTATATAATTTATCACAAACTCCTATCAATAAAATTACTTAACGCGATTTTTGTTTGTGTTTTAAAAGATATACTTGTCCCTAATGTCATTCCTAAATGCTAGTTAACTTTATTTTATAACATATTCTTAAATACTATTAAAGATAAAATTGTAGAAAATCATTCACAAATAGATATATGTAAAATACCAGCACACATCCATAAACGCTTAACTATTTTGACTCCATAAAAATGTTTGTCAATGGTTACTTATATTTGTGCATTATTTTCTACAATTCTGTTAGGTATGTTTAAGGATATATTTAATAATGCTTAAGGCATTTTATTTTAGCCTATGTGTTGTTGGGTAGCTATTAGAGTTGGACAAATAGTTTTATTTTGAATATGAACACTTGCCAATTTGAATGAAGAACAAATCTTATTAATTAGATAAAATATCTGATGCCAAAAGGCTTGATTTAGCTTACAATTTATAAAAAGTGTTTTTTTATAAACAAGTAATTTGTTTTATCATATTTCACTTTGAATTTTGAATAAAAATAGGGTGTTGATTTTTGAAACTATTTGAATACATTCACACCTCTAGAAAATATTTATGTAAATATATACATTGTATTTATTTAAAATTTATGTATAAATATAATTTCATACACAGTTAATATGTTGGATTGGGTACCTTACAATATATTTAAATTAACAATACACTTGTTGGTCTACACATTGTACATTTATTTATTTTTTTAAGTGGATAGTAGTTTTTTAACTTGGAAATACAGTTTCCTTGGATTATATGATTAACACACATATGTTCTGTTACCTATATTTTATCATCAATAATAAATTACTATTTGTGGCTAAAAGAAAATGTAACATTGTTCCAATTATAAACACATTGATGTTGTGTCATAATAATGGTGCTGACTTTATGTAATCACTGTAAGTAATTGTTAAAAGAGGACAAGAAACCTGTGAATATGTTTCAAAACAACATATCCTTCATTCACTGTTGACTATCTTGTTATAATGTGTACTTTAGCTATGAAGATGATGGCTCGAAGCAAAACAAAACATACTATTTTTTATACAGAAATTTTTTAAATGTTGAAATATGTCAAGTGTTTTGTTGTGATTTGACATTAAAAACTCTTTTCTAGTCATTTAATTGTTTATTTTAAAATGTTAATTTCAAGTTAGATTGTGGCAAAAACCACCTACCCATTCAAGTATTATATTTTTATGTTGATTTTCTTAAAAATGGTGAGGTTGGCCATACAATAAATCGCTTGACCGATTGAAAAGGACAAGATTCAGGGACACCTGCAGGGGGAGCAATTGCCCTTCTAAGGTTGTATAAATATTAGTAGTAGGCTTGTTCTTGTGTTCAACAGTGTTCTTAACTACCGCTAAGTGCCCCCAGCCAACAAACACAGAGCTATAGAACATAACTAATAAACTATTTACTAGCGCCCGCCACCAGGCCACCTGCTGACTTTAGGGTTGATAGTTTGGCGCATACACGAGCAATTCCAACAGCATTCGCCATTCAAAGGGTCAAAGTGTTCACCCATGAATTTGAATAAATTTGAAATAATTTTCTTATGCTATATCTTATTTTCAGGAGACAAGGATTGCCTTAAAAAGCATCTTTTAAGGCTTTAGTTTAATAAATTTTCTCGGCGAAGGGCATATTGGCAGGTATTCTATGCCCCCAGATTGCCTGGTTTGCCCCATCCTGGAGACAAATCCTGCAGGTGCCCTCGGCAATATTCATTCCAGACATGCCTAAGGGCTAAGCCTTTCTCTACATATTGGTTACCCATCCTCTTTCCAAGAAACTGCTAGTTGATTTCTTGTATTCAACTTGAATAATTTTTTCACTCTTTTATTAACTTTATCATCCTTTCCAACCCACTTTATTGAATGCATGGTCTAAGGCATAAGGAAATGTACCTGCATTAGCAAAGAGAGAGAGAGTGGAAAACCATTTAGGAAACACCAGCCTCAGTACACCTAGCAAGTATTCAAACCCTGATCTCTCTGTCACCGACAATCCAATCCAACAAAAGAGCGACACTTTGGACAATGGAATTTTAGTAATCTCTGATCATACATTTATTTTCACTTATTAACTTTTCCATATGAGGAGAAATTATTGTAATTGTGGAAAATCTCAGTCTCGAGATTATGATGAATCTCAATATTTTGATGTCCCCCATAGCCTCAAAAAAGGGTCTTACAAAGTAGTCTGTCCCTGGGGGTACAGCCAAAAATATTTGGTGGATTTTGTTTAAACTTGACCCTCTTGCTGCGTAATTTCTTCAAACACAATATCCTTGAGCTGTGTAGTAGAAATTGGGATTTTTTTAATTTAGTTTTTATTTAGATTTAAAAACACAATTACATGTTATCGAGAATTTACCCTAATAATTTCTGATACAGACCATTTTGTAGTCCCTTGTGATGTGAAATATCCCCCCAAACATTGTGAACTGACTAATGTCTGCTTCCCCTTAGTCCTTTTTTAGACTTGTTTTTGCACTGGGATGGCCTCAAACACAGAATTCAGATCTGTGAGACTTTTCTTCACACTGTAGAATAAAGTGCCGTTTACTGCATTGAACTTCCAGTAAAAGGTCCTATTTTCATCCTCTTTTAGCAGACACTAGTTTGTTGTAACTTAGCGACAGCTCCTCAACTGTTCTCACTAAACTCTTAGGTAACTTGAAGAAGCACGCCACACATGCCCGATAAACCAGCTATAGGGAAAGGGTTGCAAGATAACAAATATATAAATAAAGGCATATCATCAGGGATCCTTATTTGGCCTACACTCAAAAGCCCAGCCCAAGGTTTCAGACCTAGCTATCTGTAAAAATAGTAAAACAGATCATTTGGCAATAGACATTAAGGGAAATATGGGTCAGCCAAACTTGAGTGCATACAAATAACATATCAATAATGTCCTTAAGGCCTATTTATTTTAAGGGAATAGGATATATCTTATAGGTAATTACAATACATTGTTATGAATTTGCATCCCATTTGCAATAAGTAATATAAGCTCTTAACAATTCAAAACAATATAGTAAGTGATCAAATCACGTTTATCTAAAAAGGACATATTTATATAGTTAACGTTATCAATCCCATAGTAAGCATAGCAAATTGTAGGGAACAATATGCAATATTATAAATTAGAATAAATACATCTTTTCACCTACAGTTATGAACTAAGCCTTTCAAAAGATAACTTTACAATCATAATAAGCTTGTCTTGAAAGTGTATACTTCAAACATAACCTTGATTATAAAACATACTTTAATATTGAAACTAGTAAAGTTTTGTTCATAATAATACTCAAAGATCTATAGTTGATCATATACAAAATTATTGGAAGTGTAAATGTCTAACATTACTGTAATAATTAAACATCTTTTAATAATGAACTTAGTAAAGTTTCTCTCACAACAATACTCCTTGATCTATAGTTGATCATACACAAAAATATTCCCAATCATCAATCTGCGAAGCTGGGCTAACTATGATGAGAAACTAATTAAGTACTCTATCAACTCTTATCGACTACAGTAAAAGTATATCCCTAATATTTCAAAAATACCTATTGAATATAACCAACAATACTAAACATTCTAAGTTACTTTTAGACTTACAACAACAATAAATTTAGAGGCAAAAATTTACAATGTGAGATAGCATTCTAAGAGAATATTACATAATATATAGTTGAAAATAAGTCATCCGAACTTGGACCCAAACGGTTAAATACTATATTAGGTTAGTTTCCAAAACAATCCTAATAGATATTAAATAATAAAATTAAAAAAACTATGTCAAAAGAATAACAAAGTTGAAGCTCTACATTATATCTACTAGATTTAAGCTGCCTAGTTTCTCATAGTAAAATATGCAACTAGTAGTTCCTAATTCCTATCGGCATCAACGAGTGATGTTCCTTTCTAGGTACTAGCTTATATCTCAGATTTAACAGCGGGGAAAATAGGTAGGGAGTTGCATGACCCATGAAGTAATTCTCAGCAAGTCAAAAATAGCCCTCTCATCGATGCCTGCGCACAACGTCTGGGGCATAACCATATGGAGGTAGGTAGAGACACGTGAATACTCTTCTTGCTCTTTTCCCCAATCTCTGCGCATTGACTATAACTCGTGGGGGAGGGGAGGGGGTGGTGGAACTGGACTAGAACACAGGTCACACACCACTCGGTGACTTGGTTATCATGTTAGGGCGCTGACTTCCGAATATAATGGGGTAAGTGGTTTGATCTTTTAAGGTGG